>JBCAQO010000003.1:3395286-3418384 GCA_039111635.1 Heterobasidion occidentale
CGAAGGCCGGATGCGAGACCTTTGCGGATTTGATGGAGACGGAGGCACGGAAGTCGTTGAGACGTCTCCTAGCGAACCCGGATGATTTCAGACAGAACATTCGCAAGTAAGTCGCCGCGGTTATCATTGAGTATAATTTCATAGGGCTGAATTGGATTTAGGACCGCTGGCGCTGTTATTTTGATGATCGCCTACGGCTACAAGACCAACGAAGACGAGGATCCCCTGATCAAGCTTGTTGACGTTGCCACGGATCAGTTTTCCAAACTGACGGAGGCGGCGGCCACATCATCGACGTTTTCCCTCTTCGTAAGTGGAGATGCTATCATCTGATGTCACCTGGTACTGACCTGCGTGCAGTTCGGTACATTCCTTCGTGGGTTCCTGGAATCAACTTCCACAAGACGATTGCTAAATGCAAGGCGACTTTGGAGGAGATGGCGAATGTGCCCCACAATTTTGTGAAGCAGCAAATGGTGAGTTTGCTCCGTTCGACTCGAACAAATATCTCATCTAACCGCATGACTTCAGGCGAGGGCTCAGCTGTTCCTTCGTTCACTTCAACCCGTCTCGAAGGCAAGATTCTTACACCAGAGCAAGAGGATATTGTCAAATGGTCGGCAGCTTCTCTCTACAGTGGTGAGTTCATTGTAGCATTTGGGACTCGTCGTCTTGACTGATGCTATTTTGTAATCTAGGTGGTGCCGATAGCGTACGCCTCGCTTTCTTGTTTTGAAGCGACGCGTTCCTGACACTTCTCTCGATTTAGACTGTCTCCGCGCTCTCTGTTCTTCCTGGCGATGACACTTTATCCTGAGATCCAAAAGAGGCTCAGGCAGAAATTGATGCCGTCGTAGGCACAGACCGCCTACCTACCTTGGCTGACAGGCCACATCTGCCATATGTTGACGCCGTGATCAGTGAGACGCTTCGATGGGCTCCCGTTGGTCCTCTCAGTACGTATCTTGTTCTTGCCCAAAGCGCCACTTTTTGACGCCGTGCTGTCAATCAAACCATATACAGGTGTAGCACACAGACTGCAGGAAGACGACATCCATAACGGGTACTTTATCCCTAAGGGCTCCATCATCATTCCCAACGCTTGGTTCGTGTTTTACCGCCATACCGTTAGATTTTCGCTTAGCTTCTATTTGATGCAGGGCGATGCTGCACGATCCCAAGACGTACAGAAATCCAGAGAAGTTTGATCCCGACCGCTTCCTCGATTTGGAAGGGTGGTCCGCAGAGCAAGATCCCAGAGCTTATGGCTTTGGCTTTGGACGCCGGTGAGTATTCTTCCCCGCCCAGCTTCCCCTTCTGGACCCTCTAACGTGTTTCAATTCTAGCATCTGCCCCGGTCTTGCTCTCGCCGACATGTCGATCTTCTCCAACGTTGCTGCGAATTTGGCAGCGTTCGACATCCGCACTGTTGTCGACAGCAACGGCAAGCCCGTCGAGGTCGTGCCGGAGTTCACAGACGGGACGATCAGTCACCCCGCGCCATTCAAGTGCAGCATCAAGCCTCGCTCGGCTCACGCAGAGCACCTCATCTTCGCCGACTAAACAACGGAAGCCACGACTGTATCTTGCGCATTGTTTTGCGTCTTATGCACGGCCTGTACATCGCTTATTTATGGGGATCCCACTAACACCCGCCCTAACCCCGTCTTTCATTTGTCACCTACTTTTTGTTGCGGTGAAGGCTCCCATAGATTTGGGACAGGGGCGCGCTCGCCTCGCACGCCGCCGGTTTAGAATACGACATTTATCTCTATACATGCTTGCTTGTATTTTTTACAACATCAGCTTATTATTCATTCGGACTGTGGCCGCTGGCTTCTCGGATTATTATTTTGAGAAGATATTTTCTTCTCTGACCGAAACGATAGATACGATAAACCACGCGGGCAGTTGCTGATCTCATTGTAGAATTTAAACATCCAAGTGAAACAGAGGTTGGAAAAACGGAGGATATTTTCGTGAATGAAGAAACGCTGAAACAGGTTACAGCAATGATGGACATGTTTTCAAACAGAGCAGCCGAAGTGGACGATGAGAACCGGCCTCCACAGATGTGAGCACCCCATCTACATATCTTCACACAGGCACCGTCAACGGTCCAATCCCGCCACTCCCGTAAGAAACGAAGAAAACTAGGGACGAATAGCCTGCGTTCAACAACGCACGTGGCAAGCATACAATATGGCCCTCGGTGTCCTCGGAGTTAGCAGCCTGACCCCACGAGGGCTTGACGCATCACAGAAAACTCTGTAAAGAGACCTGCTCATCAGTTGAACCAGATGCTCTGAATATGCGTAGTGTTTGATTCTGAGTTGTCTATGTATTCGAGTGAGGGAGATACAAGTCTCTGAACTTGAGCCTATTGTCCAAGCAGAACCAAACCAAACCATTTCCCTTCCTTGCTCCATCTTGCCAAACACTGGATTCAACAGAACCCAGCGACATCAAAACATCATCAAGCTCTGCTTTCCACTAAATGGCTCCTCAAACATCGCAGGCGTCTATATGTGGGGATAAAAATTAGAATCCGACCTCACCACCATATCCACGAGTACTCGGTGCTGTTTTCACTGCCCGATGACGATCCAGTATCCTTCTCACTCCTCTGCCACAAGCATGACGTGCCCAAACGCGTCGTGTCATATGGGAGGCTCATCTGCGTAGCTAGTTTCCATTCGCGGTCATTGAATAAAGACTCGATAACGCCAGTATGTACGTTTCCCTGATTTCATCATCTCAATCTGGAATTCGGGCTACTCTGATGCGCTCGCACAGTCTACTGGAACTCGGGACTCGGACGGATGCTCTATGATACTAGGCTCGCCTCCTATGCGGCTTCTTGCCGGGCGTTGACCTCTTCCCCAAAACAGACACACATGTGGACGTCGAAGTTTCGATACTCTCGGTCATGGGACGATGAATTTCCGTGTGCGAGAGATATGCTTCGAAGTATCGTAAACCTGTGCCCTCAAGTCTTCGCATGCGACAAGCACTTTGCGGTGTCATTGAGAGCTAATTTTCAAACGATGGACCATGGCGGACGAAAATCATACCAGCGAAATGCGTCGGCGCCAGAAGTTTGGCAGTATGTCATTGGTGCCAAATTTTCACGCTTCCTCCATTTGTTTTTTGCCCCCCTACTACGTCGTGCTCTATCCAGTTCTCGAAGTTAGACGCTCGAATAAGCTTTTTTTTTCGGAGCTTGGACTAAGCATGGTTATGAATTTTCCTCGGGATCAGTTCGATGAACATAGCTATCTCCGTTTGCTGCAAGGTGAGTCGGAATTCCGATCCCATTCCGTACAATTGATCGATCGCTCTATCCGCGAGGACCATCGCCATCCATAGCTGGGCATCCTTCACCAAGCCAAGAAGTCAACTTGCGGTCTTCGATGCATGTCGCGCCTCATGTCCAGGTCGTATCAAACTCTGTCGACTTCATTACCAGCATGAGGTTGGTTGACGCTTGTCCATCTGATTCGCCAGCGCTCTTGGTCGAATATACTTCTCGTGACTGCATTGTCCCTATATGGGCACATATATAAACAAGATCGCCCATCGTGCAAGGCATGTTGCGTTTCTATGTGCTGCGACCCTATACTTTGAGTGACTCTCCCTTGCAAACGCATTCCCCCCAAGCTTTCTCCAAAGAGCTCATCTTGATTGATCACATTGGCTGGCTTCATTTCCCTTCACTCGTCACTTTGTACAGATGAGGTTGATCATACCAATCGCACTCGGCGTATTCTGTCTCAGAGGTCGTTATGTCTGGGCGCTGCCTATCACGGACGTCATGCGACGTTCGTCCTCTTCTTGTGATGATCTACATCACTGCAGAACGATATGGAGCATCATCTGGAGTTGCGTGGCAACCATATTTTCATGCACTTGGGTTGCTCTTCATCCGAATATACCAGGCTTGAATGAGACCTTCTTTGATGTGTTCAAGCGGCGAGCACAACTTATGCTCCTGACGTTCCTTGCACCGGAGCTTATCATCATGTGGGCGATGCGTCAGTGGTTCGTCGCCTCTAGATTAGCTCAAGAACATGATAGTGCGTTTTACTTATCTGTTTCGGCGTGTATATTCTGACCACATTCTCACGCCTGTAGGAGAACACTGGACACAGACACATGGCTTCTTTGCCCTCATGGGGGGTTTCGTCCTCTATGACAATGAGCAAACGTTCCACGTTCTAGGGCCGGGGGATCTTGTTGATGAGAATCTTTCATTTCCGGACGTCGACGAGGCCGACATCAAGGACAGGAGTAAAGGCGACATGATGACCAAAGGGCTCGTGTTGCTTCAGACTGGCTGGTTCATCGTCCAATGCATCGCACGCGGGGTTGAGCGGTTACCTCTCACAGAGCTCGAACTCGTGACGCTCGCTTTCGCAGCGCTTAACCTCACGACCTATGCGTTCTGGTGGAATAAGCCGCTCAACGTCCAGCGTCCTATCGCTGTTCTGCGTCACCGGGGACATGGGAGGGGAGCGTGGCCGCGACTGGAGGTAAAGAAAGTGGCCAAGATGCAGAGGTACAGACGCAGGGGACTGGAAGCCAAACGCGATGGGACAAGTTGACGTATTTCATGATCCAGATACCTATTCGCAAGTTGGACGACCTCGTCATTCGTATAGGTGGCACTGAGGAGACCGACCACCTCCGGGACTGCTTGAGAGTGCCCACATTCTATGCTGGAGACCTCAAAAGGCACAATCACTCGGATGGCAATCGCAATGTTGACAAGAACATAGTCCCGCGGCGCATTAGTTTCCTCATAGCAGGGGTCGCAGTGGTGTTTGGATCCATCCACTGCATCGCATGGCAGTTCAGCTTCTCGTCCCACGAAGTCCAGCGGCTGTGGCGTGTTTCCTCTATTGTTCTCATATGTGTCCCGATCGTTCACTTGCTGCGATACCTGCTCAACGACCCTATGAACCGCTTGGCGGAGTGGTGGTTTCCGTTCAAGCTATTACAGTGGGTTTGTTGTTTTCGTTTCTTGCACTACGGCTTTGTACGTCATTGCTCGGGTTATGCTCCTGGTCATTGCGTTGATGTCTTTGAACACATTGCCTCCGGGAGCATACCAGACAGTCCATTGGACTACGTTCATACCACACATATGATTCTAGCTCCGAGAACCCCTCTTCCGCTGTTGAGCCCACCACGAGAGTAGTATTTGTGCATTTATCTTGTTCTTTTCTGTATCGATTTCATGGCCTCTTTGATATGTTTAAAAACTTATCCAAAGTATGAGGAATAACAAATAAATTTATGGGCCCTATAAATAAAAGTGAGAACACAAAACGAGGCTCAGGAGAGCGAAAATCGAAAAGCGGGAAAGTCATTAGAGGTGCGGGATGTAAGTAGTCCAACTTATAGTATCGTACGATCCTGGAGAGAGCGACCGCAAAGAAGCAAACGATTGGATTATCAATGTGAAACGAGCGAGGGCATAAAGAACAGATGTGGCGGGGACAACATAAACGCTCATCCGCTGCAAGATTTTGCCAAGGGAATCTATATGTAACAAAAAATGCCATACCAGATGAAGCGCGGGCACACCTATAAGGACGGCAGAGGAGACACGCCATAATAATAGCTCTGTGTCAGACGTGAATACAGACGACCAGGCAATGCAGTGAACGGCTCCGAAGACCATGGCAACACATCCAATGAAATTGTAGATGGTTGTATCTTCCTGAGGGGTAGTCTCTCCAGCGAACAAGGTGCGGACTCTGGAGCTGTCTGGCTTCACGAGACTGAAGGTCCCGTCGGTTTCGCACACTGGATAGGCAATGAAGGTGACGATATCGTCTATCACAGAGATCCCGTAATTCGAGGAGTGTCGTTCTTTTGGAGGGTCCCGTTTTTCCGCGAGCTCTTGCTCACCCTTCAGGATAGATATCGCCGAGTAGTCGCGGATCTTGACTGGCACGGGTAAGCGGACGTTGAGGGGCTTCTGCCACCAGAACGCGCGCGAGGGCATGGTCAAGATGGCAAATGCCAGAGTCATGACCTCGAGTTCGGTGAGCGGGAGATGCTCCACTGTCCGCATAATGCACTGGAGCACGAACCAGCTCAGCTGGAGAGTCGCCAGGGATTTGGCTAACGTGTCGCCCTTGCTCTTGTCGTCAATCTGATCTTCAGTGACAGTGGGGAAGTCAATTGCCCCAATTGTGAGCAGATCGTTGAAGTCTTGTGGTCCGAGAGTAGACGAGGTATTCCCATGAGACAGCACGAATCCTCCCATGCCAGCGAAAAATCCATGGGTAAGTGTCCAACCACGATCTTTCGAAATAATAGCGTTGGTACAGATTTTCGTGCGTTCGAAAGAAAGATGGAAGGATACCTTGGTACCGCTTCGCTAAATCTCGTGCAACATACCACTGGCGCATCGCCCACAGGATTACAAGCTCGGGTGCGATTAAAGCGAGCACCATGCTTCACCCGCCGAAAAGAGATGATCCACCATTTATCGTCGATGGCGGGGATGTTAGGATGGAGAGCCACCCAGGTACACGAGAATATAGTCATCATGCAGCTTGTGACGATGTCCCACAACGTTCTGCAATTGTGCACATCGTTACAGGAGCGTGGAGAAGGGGTCCCTACACTTGGTACAGGCAGTGCTCGCGCACTGGGCATTCCGAGGTAGTAAACGGAGATGATGAGTGGTATGGCCAGTCTCATGGACAGACTTGAGCGACATTGGTTCACGGGAGACATCATACGGGGTCGAAGAGTGTACGCTGCAGAAATAATTGAGGAATAAACTGTACTTTAAAGTCGCAAGCCCCGTGTACAGCACGTTGACGGAGGAAGTTGTTACTGAGGTAGATGTGAAGAAAGGGAACAACGAACCAACCAAAACTGGAACGCAGTCAACGGATGCACTTGATGACACCCACAATACACTGCGTAGATGCCGATCTCGCTTCCGCTGTGGCTGAGCGATCGACAGGCTGTGGGCGCATGGAATCAACAATGACTGAAGGTCAAGAAACGCCGCCTGATCCCCTCACGCGTTGTGCAGGCACTTCGCGCGGGGCTTTCATGTATCTCAGGTAAAGACCGCGGCAGCCTTTTCCGAAACAGTGTAACCAAATACTCACGGTATCCTAGTGATCGAGACATAGCGAGGAGGAGTGTGCTCGTTCTTCGCTCTCCCCGTCGCAAATTGCAGAAAAGTTTCTTGACTGCGCTAGGGGGCTGTCCTAAGATGACTACAGCTGCTGTGTGACCGAAGCTAGAGATCTCAAAGAGGGAAAATTATGCAAGTATCGCATGTCAAATATGACGCCTATGAAATTTAAATCAGTCTGATCCTGGTTCAGTCACGCTGTGGATGATGCGAGGTCTTTCGGTAGCACTTACGAGTCACAATCATACGAAGGTGTGATAGACGCTTTACGTCCACCATTCTCAGAAGTTGCGAGATGACGGTCGGTGCTTTCAACCAAATGACCACACACATACTTGGCCGACAGGCGCAAACGTGAATGCAGACACGTTCGTTCGAGAAGCTCCTCCGTGAAGTTCGATCCCTACGGATTATTTTTAAATCGAGAAGTTCTATGAGACTACCCCAGCTCAAGTCTTGCGGTTCAGCTTGAACACGTTGAATTCGACGATGACGGGCCCAGTGGAGGCTACTTCAGAAGAGAGGCATTACATAATAGGCGAGGCGCGACGTTCGGCAAGTGCCGGCGGTGCACGCCCAACGGGAGGCCACATCAGAAATACGACGCTCCAGGTCGCACAAAGTCTCGTCTTTCCCCCTCCTTTCACCATGTTCTACGTGTGCAAGCAACGCCTAACGAGACATCTGCCTTTCCCCCCCTTCTCAGTTTTGTTTTTTGTTTCCAAGAACGCGAAAGATGGAGATCCCTTGTTAGTGTTCGCACTGTGAGGCTGCTCAGGAGCATCATGCGAACATGGGTCGGTCCGTGAGGTGCGATTTGGAGGGGACAACGGCGGGGACGAGGATGGGTGGCTGCGCCGAGGTGCGGATGAGTGGGATGTGACCTCATCCGTGACATGAGTGACGCCACATCACCTGATGGCGTCACAGCGGCTGTCACCCCTCCTCTCGTTTGATTCTTCTCCTCCATTCACAACAATTTCGCTGCTAACACCCACTCTTCGTCTTCAAAGCAGGTCTCGATATTCACCAGATAAAACAGGAGGTGTTGGCCATCATCAAAGCATACATAGTCGCAGGCATCGGCTGTCTCGGCTGGTTTTGCTTTGTCTAATTCTATGCAAGCTTCGCCCCCTTCACCTGCACAAACACATCCGAATACCATTTATTCGCTCCTCAATCCCACCAGCCCTGCTACACACTTCGAAAGCACCGACTCCAAGGCCTCCATTCGCATCAAAATACCCGTCATGACCAATGTACGAAGATCTGCTCGTCACAGAACGAGCTCAGTTAGCCAGGCATCAGGCTCCGTCTACCACGAGAGCGTCCACTCCATGGACGTCGATGCGCTTCCGGACGAGGATGCAGAGGGCGAGGACGACCCCCAAGAGGCACCCGAAGTGGTATATCGCATGACGTCGCGAGGGAGGAAAGTGCCCGCAAAGTCGTACAGAGAATCGGACGACGAGATCGACGGTCTCACGGGGCGTGTTGTCGATGGAGACGCTGCGGACGTGAAGGAGCCACTGCTGGATGCAGAGGACGAAGACGACGAGGCTCAGCCGCGTTATCCTACGCGTCGGACGCGAAAATCGAAGCCCGCAATCCCCAGCAGCGACGAGGGCGACTCGAACAACGGCCGGCGGTATGCGACGCGCAGCCAGAGCAAGAAGCCCGACGCCCCAAACAGCAACGGCGGCCGCATCACGCGCAACTCGAATCGCCGACAGCCTGCCACACCCCGCTCGTCAACTCGCAATGCCGCGTCCCGCCCGCGGATTCGCACCAGACGCAGCGCGCGTGAGGAGGAGGATGCGGACGGGTACATTGACGAGGGCGGCGAGTCGTCCGCGTCCGCAGAGGGCGAGTTCGAAGCGGCGCAGAGGACTTCGTCCGACGTAGAGCTCGAACCCGAGCAGGAGCCAGAGCCGGATCTGGATGCGGAGGCGGATGTAGACGGAGAGGGCGAGCCGGACACGGAGGGGAAGCCATACAAGCTGAGGCAGCGGACTAAGATCAATTACGCGATCCCACCACCCTTGGAAGACGTGCACCCAGCACCGAAGAATAGGTCCGGTCGTGCCGGTGGTGGTGGGCACAGTCATAAAAATGGTGTGAAGAAGGGTCCGGGGTGGAGCGCTACTGGTGCGGAGCTGGGGAGGTACTTGGGGCTTCCTGGTGACGATTCAGACTCGGACGCGCCGACAAAGTCTCCGCGCAAGGGATTTGGAGGCGCCGCGTTTACTGGAGGTGTGGGTGCTGGACCTAGCGCGATTTTGGCAGGGGATCTTGCTGCGGCAGCAGGGACGCCGTCGAATTTTGGCAAAGTTGGGGACGCAGGTAAGCGATACATCTCTATTGGGCATGGCTAGATGCTCATAGTTCGCAGCCCTCGCGGATGCGGACCCACTCGGCGTGAACCAGAATGTCACGTTTGACGAGGTCGGTGGCTTGGACGATCGTGCGTGTCATTCAGTCTTTTAGCCTTTCGTTATGAGCTGACATAGGGATCAGACATCAATTCCCTAAAGGAGATGACCCTCTTACCATTGCTATACCCTGAAGTATTCCAAAAATTCAACCTGACTCCACCCCGGGGCGTACTCTTCCACGGTCCTCCCGGAACGGGAAAGACATTGCTGGCACGAGCGCTGGCGGCGAGTTGTCGGTCGAACGGCAAGGGCATATGCACGTGTTCCACTTCGCCATGCCCTCACGTCGCGCTATATTAAACTTTTTCTGTGCTGTCTAGCATTCTTCATGCGCAAGGGTGCGGACGTGCTCTCAAAGTGGGTTGGCGAGGCCGAGCGCCAGCTGCGGCTGCTCTTCGAGGAGGCGCGCAACTGCCAGCCGAGCATCATCTTCTTCGACGAGATCGACGGGCTCGCGCCGGTGCGCTCGTCGAAGCAGGACCAGATCCACGCGTCGATCGTGTCGACGCTGCTCGCGCTCATGGACGGCATGGACGGGCGCGGCCAGGTCGTCGTCATCGGCGCGACGAACCGCCCGGACGCGGTCGACCCCGCGCTGCGCCGCCCGGGACGGTTCGACCGCGAGTTTTATTTCCCGCTGCCGGGGCTCGAGGCGCGGCAAAAGATCTTGGGGATCATGACGAAGAAGTGGGACGGGTGGGACGGGGAGAAGGGCGCGGAGAACGTGGCTGGGTTGGCTAAGATGACGAAGGGATACGGGGGTGCGGATTTAAGGGTACGTCGTTCGTCGCGTCAGGTATCGAGTGGTTGATATGTATATGCCCTTGTGTGTGTAGGCCCTTTGCACAGAGGCTGCGCTCAATGCGGTTCAGAGACGATACCCACAGATATACAAGTCGAACGATCGGCTGTTGCTCGAGCCCGACACAATAGGTGTCGAGCTTCGAGATTTCATGCTTTCAATCAAAAGTGAGTCTTCTTTCTTATCCACAGGTGATATAGGTCTGGAGTGTTGATTGGGTGGTTGTAGAACTCGTTCCGTCATCTGCGCGCTCTTCATCGTCTGTGGCGTCGCCCTTGCCATCGCAGTTTGTACCTCTGCTATCAGACGCGCTAGACAGGGTGAAAGCCGTGCTGGACAAGGTGATGCCTGTTGGGAAGAAGCGCACCGCGTTAGAGGAGGCGGAGTGGGAGGACGAGGGAGAGAATGGGTCGTTGGAAAGGGAGCTGATGCTTCAATGTGAGTGGTTGAATATGCATTCTGTGGTGATCATGGAATACTCGGCTGATTTATGATATCAGCCATGGAGACGTTGCGGGTTTACCGCCCTCGCATTGTCTTGCATGGGCCTGCGGGAATGGGTCAAGCATATGTGGGGACTGCCGCCTTACACCATCTGGAGGGGTTTCACGTTCAGAACCTCGACATGGGCACTCTGATGGGCGATTCGACACGGGTGAGTGCATCATGGAAAAAAATTCATTGTGGCCATGTTTGTAAAGCTCGACTTGTCAGACTGTCGAGGCGGCCATCGTGCAGCTCTTCGTCGAGGCCAAACGCCACCAGCCTTCCATTGTCTTCATCCCTTCTCTAGTCGGATGGTGTGCTGCCATCTCCGAAACATCTCGAAGCGCCGTCCGCGCGATGCTCGATACCCTCTCACCTACCGACCCCATTCTTCTCCTCGCTGTTGTCGACGGCCCTTACATGTCCCTCCCTCGCGATGTGCGAGCGTGGTTCGGCCCCACTCGCGACAATCGCGTCGAGTTTACCAACCCTACCGCTCGACATCGTGAGGCGTTCTTCGAAGGCATACTGCAGGATGTCCGACGGCCGCCGAATCACTTCCCAGACGGCGTGAAACGGAAGAAGCGTGTGCTGGAGGAGCTGCCCATTGCGCCTCCTCTGGAACCGCGGAAGCCGACTGCAGCTGAGCTGGCGCTCCAGGAGGAGCACGACCTGCGCTTGATCACTCTGCTTCGATATCGCCTCGGACCGATTCTTACGGAATTGAAGAAGAAGTTCAAGCGATTCACGAAGCGGGCGGCGGTGAGTGAACTTTCGACGATGATCATGTCGGTGTGTCCTCGTGCTTACGATGGGTGATAGGAGGAGTACAATCTCGACATGGAAGATCAAATTAATGTGGTCGCACCCTTACCCAATCCCGTTGTGGAAATGGTGACTGCAACCGCCGAATTCCAGTCCGGCCCTAATGGCATCACTGAAATCGTCGGCGAAGAGACCGCTCAGATGGTCAATGGGGAGGTCGAGGCGCCGCCTCCAATCCAGGAACCACCGCGTCAAATATCCCCTCCTCCTCAGCCCACCCCGCCGAAACTGTTCAATATGGATCTCGAGCGGATGCATCTAGAGCTGTACAAGGACCGGTATCTCACGCCACAAGCCTTCTTGGACGACGTCGGCAAGATGGTCCACAATGCGGATGTGCGCATGCACGAAGACCCGGACAGGCTGTACAGAGCACAGGCGATGTTCACCGCGGCCGAGGTCAGCATCCAGGACTTCGATCCCCAGTTTCGCCTGGAATGCGAGCGCATGGCAGTCCGCGAACGCCAGCGCCGGCAGGAGCGCAAGGAGCAACTGCGCGCATCGCAGGAGGCGGAGGCGACGGCCGCGAACAGCAGCAATGGTGAATACGCCCCCGGCACGCGGCGGAGCGCCCGTCAGAACGGAGAAAAGGTCGATATCCGTAGCATCGGCGATCCGTCACTGATCGAGCGGCGACTGAAGAGGCATCGATCGAACGAGGCGAGCAATGACTCGCAGGCATCGGGTGAAGAGAACAATGGGGAAGGGCGGAGTAACAAGCGATCGCGCGTCGCGAGTGTGGAGCAGGAACAGGTCGATGGACTGGCGTCAAATGGTGTTCGCTTCGCTGACGATGCCCTTCCGCCACCGCTTACACCCCAGCGGCCGCTGCCTCTTCAGGAGGACGAACTGCGTTTATTGCAGTCTGAGCTACAGGCGCAGTACTCGCACCCTCCTGCACCGAGCGGCCTGGCCACGCTGCTCAACCCCGTCACTCCGGAGGCTTCATCTACTTCTTCTCATCCATTTCACCAGCCTGGTGCTATCACCTTTGGAGTTGCACCTCTGCTAATGATGCATCAAACCTACGATGTCCCGATGCCCTTTGCACAGCCTATGGAACTACCGTCTACCCCAATCAAGAGGACTCCTCCGAATGTAACGCTCCCTCGTGCTCCTTCATTAGAAATATCAGAAGCTTTATCGGAACCGGTAGCCTCGACTTCCACGCTACCTGCCGATGTACCAGAGATCTATGTCGCGGAGCCTGAGCCTGAGCCTATGGAAGTCGAACGCGAGCTAACACCGCTTCCTGATTTCCACATCGACGAATTCTCAATCACCCGCTTGAAAACCTCTTTGTGCGATCACACAAGTCATCTGTCCGTGGAACAGCTAGAGCAGCTGCGCGCGACGTGCCTGTCTTGTGTCTGGCGCCATCGGACGGAGTGGAATCGCGACGCGTTGATTCAGGAGCTGCAGAGTGTAATAGAAGAGTTCGTGGAGGAAGTGCGTGCGGACGAGGACTCATCGTTCATGGACCACGCTTGACTTGCGGATTGTCTGTGACGGTCGTCGGGTGGATTTATTGCGCGCGAGTTGGTTTGTGTGTGTGTAGCTTTCGTATTCGAACTTATCTGTATTGATAGTATCTCCTCGCTGCCATGTAATATGCTACTCTGTTCTATATAATGTGCTACCTTCTCTCCAGTCTTCAGGTGAAAATCAGGTCAAGGAAAGTCCCATGTAGGAGTATAGAAAACGTCGCAACGTTTGATAGTCGCCGTGTAAGCCGTCCAAGTCAATTCTGCATGTTGGCGCATGTTGGTGCTCTTATTCCTGACAAATAGGGAGCTAATCACCGCATAAAGTGTACCAAGCTGATATTGGGACTGATCAGGACCAATTAAGGCCAATTATCAGTATCCGAAAGTGGACTTCGAGGCAATCATTCTTTCCACTGCACCGTCACTTTGATTTCCATACTCACGGATCGCGTCGCTCCTCAGCGCTCGGCAACGCAAGGAGGCCCTCGGCATCTGGTTCTGCACTTGTCACTTATGCTAGGTGCACTAGTTGAGAGGGTGTGCCGAGCAGGTCGTTACGCTGATCTTTGCTTGTGGTGAGATCGATATGTATCGGTTTTCACTGAGTACATAACGTCAACTTTAGGTTCCGCTGGTCTCTCTTCTTGCGAGTCTCCTTATAGATGAGGAGCAGCCAGAGGTCGGTTTCGTGGCTCGAGCTGGCAAGCATATTCGAGACCACGCCTTCTGGTGCCAATTTCCTTGCAGTGAGCGCTGTAGTCTTCCTATCGTGAACAATGCTTCTTCTTCCTCCTGTCGCTCAGCAAACTAAAGATTCAGTGCGACGAATTCAATCGCGTTCGCCCAATCTGCGTCTGCTTTAATTGATATCGACATTGAGCCACCGGATCGAGACAGACTGCCTTTGCCGACGTTTTGTGGAGCAGGTATGGTCTGTATCGCATTTTTCGTTGTGCGCTCTGGCCTCTTTTCCAACATCAGCCGTCGATGTGTCGACGAAACGGGCTCTGCGAACTTTGTTCTTCAGCCTTGTGTACGGTGAAGACTCGACTGGGCTGCGAGGATCGTGCCTGTAATGGTGGTGTGCAGCTGCGCGGGCAACGTCGTCGAGTGTCGTACCAACAAGTCCTGCCTCGCGGAACATCTCTGGCCCCTGTCTCTCTCAAATGCGCCCTCGCGGCCATCGTCCCACTCGCAGTTTCATTCTCGGACCTACCTTCATATCCGAATCTTGTGTGCTCCATTCGTCGGGCATTTGACGACGCACTATCTGTCGGCACGTCTGACCCCTCGCGTGCTCTAGTCGGGTTAGCTGCGTTGCGATTCCGCGTCAGTAACCTTGCAGTTGGTCTATGGCTCATGCAATGTATGTTCTTTGTTGTGATCTCCTGGTGCGCTGTCCTTGAACACTCACTCCTGTCTCTTATACGCTACATGAGAGGGGACCTATAGAGCACAAACGAGGCGATGATTCGTTCTGGTATGCGACACAAGTATTTTGTTCTTTTTTTGTTCTGTGATTGAGGTTTACCAAGAACTCTCGTAGATATTGCGTCGTCGATCTTGCAGTAGTTGGTGTGAGTCACGCCGCGGTCTACAGGATGCTGATGGAAATATGAGACCCCGTCGGAGCAAGAGCCCTTACGGTCCGTTCATAGATTGATATTGCTTCGATCTCAGAGCAACCATGGTCGTCACTCGGCAATGCCGCAATCGACGACCTGCCCAGTTGAGCGTGTTTGCAGTCTCAGTGTCGTGGTGCAAAGAGCTGTCAAACAAACTGGCAGTGTATTCCAATGTATCGTGGTCGTAGAAAGCTCATCGTGCAAGGCTTTGCCCCAAGCCCCGGATTGGATGCATTAGAAAAAGAGCAAAGGAAAAAAATTCGGTGGTTGCATATGAGGCCGATGACCTTGCATCGCCGTTGTCCACTACCACGTCCGATCTCTCGGCTGTTTCAGTCTGTCCAATATGGTAACAGCATTTCCCTATTTGGCCACGACTAAATGGCGCGTCGCGACGCGTTGCTGGCCGGCGCCTGTTGTTTCTGACCACCATGGCTTCTCCTCCTCCCTACTCAGCCCAGGACATGTCTGCAACCGTCGACGTTGTCGTATTCAAAGCATCTAATAACGGATCCGGCGAATCCAAGGCTACTCTCAGAGGCCTGCCCCGTCCCGTCAAATACAAAGATGTTGCCGCGGAGCTCGTTCGACAGGGTGCGTTCGGCGTAGTGTGGGTTAGCGCGAGGGCGTGCTGACCGGATCGAAGGTTTTGACAAGCCGAAGGCTTTGATATCCAGCTCGCCAGAATGCTTTGTTGAAGTCACCGATGGCCCCTCGGGTCGTACCGGAGACGGGCATTGGCAAATCAACATGTCAGTTTCCCTGATTCTCTGCCTGTTGAGACTGCTGTTTCGCGGAGCTCACTGGCTATGACCTATATCGATCTGTAGCGACCAGCCGTTGCTGCATTTTTACAACAAGGTCTTCCTTCCGGCTAGTGCGGGAGGCGCCCTGGAGATGCCACCTCCTTATGACACCAACGAAGCGCGTCTGGCTCACAATGGCCGGATAGCGCAAGTAAACGGGGTCAACATCCGCTTTCACAGGTCAGTTGCGTGCCGTCGCTTGTCTTCTCGATACTCACGTCGCGTATCTCAATGTGCAGGACCATTCGCGTTCCCGGTGCGTCTTTCCTGCAATTGTCACGTGCCTCGGTGTACTCAAGTCATTTGCAGATAATGACAAGACCCATGCCCTCCCTCCCGACATGGGTCCGTTCCAGCTCTTGTAAGTGTTCACCTGACCCCCTCTTGCGTCTCTGCCTCATCAATAGCCACATCCCAGCAATGTGGGCAGCGCGACGGACACTCTCCCTAAATCTGTCTTGAGTAAAGGCGGAGCATTCCTGGTACGCGCTCGGTCTCGACGTCCTAATTCCAAGTGTCCTCACGAGCGGCGACAGAGCATGTACCAGCGCGAAGCCATGTGGATGTCGTTCAACTCCGCAAGCCCCAAGGAGTCCTACGCCGTGAAGATCTCCGTTGGCGGAGTGAACGCTCTGACCGGGGTCCCGCAAGACGCGAGTTCGTGCGGGAAGCAAGATTATCTTCCGATCGGTGGTGAGGGCGGTCAACTGCAAGTTTTGCGCTTCTTTCTCTCCGTCGTACGTCACTCACGTCGCGATACGTCGATTTAGGTGGCTCGTGAGTAGTTTGGAATGATAAACATGCGGTGACCCCAGAGACTGACTCTGCATCAGGACGGCATTTCCACAGCTCCGGGCGTTGTGCGGCGTGCGCTTTCTCTGTCGATTAACTAGCAAAATTCACAGCATTGACATGTTCCCGTTTAGAATTTGTGGCGATGCCCCTCGGGAAGGATACACTGTCGAGGGACAGGTGACAGGAGTCGAGGTACACGCTCTCTCGACGTCCCTGACACCGTCCTGAAAAGCTGACTGCGATCCGCTTCCGCAGGACGAGGGCGGCATTCAAATCGACGTGTACCCGCGATACGCTACCAGCGTTGAGTTTGAATGCGGAGGCTCTCCGCTCGACCTGTACGAGAGCCCGCGACAGCTCGGCATGAGCACGGGCTTTATGATCGAGATGTGCCCGAAAAGGTAGGGCTGCGACGATGACATTGCCGGCGGTGTTGGCTGACGACGTAACAGCGAGGATGTCGTGTTGTTGGAAGGTCGCGGTTCTGTGAACCCTTCTAGCTCGACTGTCGAATTGATGGCGAGATATACCTCTGGTGCGTTCTTCCTTTGTCAGTTGTTCCAGTGCGTGGTATTGATGCGGTGCAGCGAGTTCAACTTCGGTCATCCTTAATATCCAGACCACCAACGGAGACGCGTTTGTTGTTGACTGCGAGAAAAGCGACACTATTGAACACCTCAAGACGAAGATTGAGGACTTGCAAGGGATATCGTCTCAGTTTCAGAGGCTGATACATGCGGGGAAACAGCTTCGGGATGGACTAACCATTTCCGGTGAGAATTGCCTGGCACTTTGTCCGATGCAAACGGGCTCACGCCACATTGTTCCTCTGAAGACTATGGGATCCAGTCTGAAGCGACCGTCTATCTAGTTCTGCGCATGGTGGGCGGCGGCCCTGGGCCAGAGATCCAGGACATGCTGGCTGGCTTTGCGGCAGGCGGAAAGATATCGCAGAAGATCAACCGCGATCCGCTGCCCACTACCGCCTACGACGAGAGCAGGGTCCAGACGTTCCACGTCACGGTGATCAACGCGGCCTGCTTCACCGCCGTCACTGGCCTCCCGAGCCCGCCGCCGCCGATCACGGCCCAGACGTCGTGCAGACCCCGTGCGCGCACTGTGTGCGGGAGCTGGCCACACATCGGCTGTCGTCGTGCGGGCACGTGTTCTGCAACGCCTGCTCGAGGGCGTCCGCAGCGTGTCCGTCGTGCGACGCCGCCATCACGGGCCACAAGCGCTTCGCGGCTGCGATGCTGGCGCCTGGGATGGAGGATGCGGACGGGGTGGACGCGTTGTCGCTGGACGACAGGATCGTGAAGCTGCGTCGGGGCGCGCGCGGCGACCGGGTGATCACTTTCAGACTGGGCCGCTGTGCTGTCTCGGGTTTGTCTGGTGCTGAGCGTAGTGCGAGATAGATGGAGCACCGGCACCGTCGGGGCGCTGTGTTCTTGTGACAGGTTTGGTTGTCGGTGTAGTTGTATTGCGAGTCTTAATGCTCATCTCATGCTGCGCTAATTTCTGCAGATGTCTACGAGGGCTTTGCATGAAAATGAGAAAAACAGACTAGATACGTTGCTGGATTTCGAGCTCGTCAGGGAGCTTTCCTTCACGGTGCAAGGATGGGAGGACGGCGGGTATGTCTCCGTACTTGTCCTCGGGTTCATCGTCATCCGTCCAATTGCGTGCGATCATTAGCTCCGATGGAACGGGGGACAGCAGGAATACGATTTCTTATGGGGTCGGCAAGAAGGTGAATCTGGTCGGAACGAGTCGGGTGTAGGCGCTGCGCGCAATGACGTGAAGATGTGGAGAAGAAGACGTTGCCGAGTGTCTCAGCCACGAGAGACGCGCACAGAAGTAGCCTGCGATGTAGCCTGAGAACGAGAAAGAACTTCCCTGAGTCATCTGCCAGTGAGTATTGAAATGTGGTGATCTGGAAGGGGCTGGTGTCCGTTGCAGCGCCAGAAATGGATGAAAATTTGATGAGAAAAGTGCATCGTGTGTGTTCGAACAGCATATCGGAGTTGGATGGTGGCAGTTGAAGCTGAAGTTTGCCCCCGGGTCTCGGGTTGGGTATGAGTCGTCGCGACACAGATATGGATGAAATAACGTGAGTCTTGGCGGACCTCTCGTTCAAGACTAACTGCACTTGATTCGGCTGATTGCGTGTGTAACAATTTGATTAGACCAAGCTCCTGCAAGAACTTCCGACTGTAGGAACCGTGCCTTCTTGCTACAGATTCCTTGTTCGGAATATGGCAAACAGGGGCCGATCACAATTTCGGAAGAGTCATGGGGTAACGTTGTGCTAGAAAGAATGGAGGAGATCGCATGCAGATGGGGATGAACCGGCGCGTTTTTCCTTCTGAGAACTTACCAGGTGGGATAGGGGAAAATTCGTCTCGGAGTGCCGACGGAGCGATCGCACGGCGCACACTCAAACAAAAGCGAAAGCGGTCGCACCGTGGCATCACGACCACAAGTAGATCGTGCAGTCGCTAGCGTCATGAACTGTCAAACAAAAAGGCGGCGAACCTAAATCAACGCAAACTACAATTTAGCTCGCGCGGAAAATTCAGCAAACACGAATGTGTACCGTACGTACAACTGCGTGTTTACCTTCACGGCAAGCAGATGCCAGGACATGTTGAGTTGCTTTGCCTGATGTGCCGTCAGATGTATGGCATAGATGCGGGAGCAGTAGGAATGCTGACAACGGCATGAAGCATTGCATAATGACGTGCGTGTACCCCACTGACCTCTATTGAAACCACGCCTGTTTGGATCCGCGATCGACAAGCATGGACGCTGTCAAAAGGCTATCATACGCAGATGTCAGGTATGCAGGCGCAGAGACAACTGTCCCATGAAAACCCTGCGCCGTTAGGTGTACGGTGTTGATGTTGATATGAATGCGATGCAGAGTACAAAGGGCACGCTCTTGCGCAACCAGAAGTTCACAAGATCCTGCGTACAATCACTACCATTGCGTCCGAGGACTCAAGCAACACTGTGACTCCTAATTTGAAAGAAACAAGTATCAGTAGATAGAAATGTGTTAGCCGTGCAAGACGGGATGTCCGTAGAACAGAGGCATAGGAATGGCGAGATTCACGATAACATCGTAGATGGCCAAGTCGGATCTTGGGACATTCGGCCGCCGATGGGTTTTCAGGTTTTGCATTGAGCACCCGCGTGCGCTCAATCACACGTAAAGAACTTCGTCTACGTAGCGTATCGTAAGAAGACTGGTCCGATAGTTATTTTGGCTACGCTGCGCACGCGTGATTGGTGGAGATTGTCGAAAGCACGGAGCAACCTGAATGCCATGTAGAGCAGTGTCAGAAGTAAAGGGACACAGAAGACGGTTAGAGCGTCGAGAGCGGCCTGTGACATGATACGAGTTCATGTTTAACGAAAGCTAAGCTGGGGCTGTGGAGATGAGAAGGGGGACAGGAACACAAGATATAACTAAATACCCTTGAAGGTAGCCGACATGCCGCCCGCCACCAATCTTCAGAGTCCCATGCCCGAAACGCCCACGACTTTCCACTGTGCACACTTCTCCTACGCCCCCCTCGAACGCCTTCCCCCTGAACTGCTCCACACTATTGCCTTCCACCTTCTCACGGCTCCCCCACCCATCCTCGGCCCCCCCGCTTCAATCCTCGCTCTCCTGCTCTCCTCCCGCAATATCTATACAATGCTCGCACCTGCGCTCCCGCTCCTTGCCGCTCATGCGTTTCCCGTCCGATTCGATGCGGATGCTCTGCACCGCAGGTTCGGGACGCATCAAGTGAACGTCCCTGCTGTGATGGCGGGAGCTATGCGCGGGAGGTATGAGACCCTAGCGAGAATCAGACGGGCGGACAAGGAATTGGAACAAAACACGAAGCTCATAACAGACCTATGGATTGCCTACATAATGCTCCTGGAGCACGACCACACGAACCGCGCACAACTTCTTCAGTACGCTGCACTCCCCCGCTTCCTGTGGAACCTCGTCCACACGAGGGGTCGCCGCGGACTATGGTACGCACGCACGCCAGAGAACATTGAGGTGATGAGCCTCGTTTGTTGGCTCTTATGGCTGACAACGACGGCAGGTAAGTGGGCGATCGCTACGTATTTCGTGGCATGGTTTGTGAGTTTTTGACCTGAACGTAAGCAGAACAGATAGAAGAAATGACTCACGAGGCGCGGGAGAGTGTCATCCGCGTGTTTGTCCCATTCCTCACTCACGGCTTCCAGGTGAGTTTACGCATCGCGCAGCGTCGCCTGCCTGTCATTCTCTCATTGATACCCCTTTGTAGTATCCCTCCTATTACTTCCCCGCAACCGAGTTCATTCCTCAAGCTTCATCAGACACAGCTAGGTCCCTCTCTCTCCCTCCCATCCGGATCGTCACCTATGCTGGTCGAACCCTCACTCTCGCCGCACCCGCGCTCGTTCCCGGTGCGACCCTCCTCATCGCCGCATTTGTGCAGGCACAGATGAAGGACAATATGCAAGTTGAAGACGTAGATGAAGACGGGAATCCCCGTACCCACTCGCTCCGAATATGGCTCGACGCACCGAGGCTCGCGTACGACTATGACAGAGATGACGGCCCACCAAGCGAACGGCAGGACGAAGATTGGAAGCGCACTGTAGCTTGCGGGGATCCGTGGGCGGTATTTGCTTCGAACACGCCGACAATCGGACGTATGTATACGCCCGGTACGATGTCCGGAGCGTGGACTGGGCTACTAGCGGTGCGTGATAAATAGACACTTTGCAGAGTGTCGAGGTGAAGTGTCTTCGGCTATGTCGTTATGCGTTCGGGATTGATACTCAGCCTCCCCGATCTTTCAGTTCACCATTTTTCACATCCCACAGCTCCAGAACCAGATACCAGGCAACAATAATGGCGGCGACGACGCCGCCCCTACTCTCGCCCACGATGCATCTGCGGACACCGCGCCACAGACACCGGCGCGTATCATTAGCGAGTCGCATACGAAGCATCGCCCGCTCTTTGCGACGCTTCGCGAATATCATTGTCTCGGTCCTGCTACGCCGCTACGCGCCGGCGCCAGCGAGGAGGAAGCATTGAGGGCGTTTGTGCCTAGAGAAGTAAATCTAGAGCTTGAGGTGAGTGGGCACATGTTTTCAGGCGCTGAAGGACCTTTGGACTGATGATGGCTTCGCAACGTTTTGATACTTCGCAACGTTTCGATTTTGGGTGCGGGCAATAGGACCGGTGTCGGGACGTGTTAGAGATCTATGACCCGGTGAAGGACACGACACATGTGTATTATCGGTTCATGAGCGAGGATTCTGAGATGCCGTATTGTGAGGAGGGGATGGTAAGGGTCAGGAGCTTGGACAACGGAGTGGGTTCCAACGGAATAGACAGCGAAGGCGACGAAGAGGAGACGGAAGGACAGGGTGAGGAGGAGGAAGAGCAAGAAGAGGAAGACACTGAACAGATGGAACACATTCCGAGCGGAGTGAATGACATCCTCATCATCGGTGAGGTGCGTGGATTGTGATGGGGTTCTTCCTGTATGCGTACACTGCTGACGTTAATCTTGTGGGCACATATTCCTGCTCGACCTGGTCATTGGTGGAAAGACGGGAGACGTACACGACGCAGCATGGGGTTGGTTTGGATTCTTTGGGCGCGTGCGCTTGCAGGACGGGCTGGTGATGGTCGTCCGGTATCCCGTGCGTACAGCATCATGGCTTTATCCTCGTTTTCCTTCGGTGCTGTTTGGTTTGCCTGTTCGCTTACCCCCTCTGTGTTCTTTCTTCACACGCTTTTCCGGCTCAAATCGCCCAATCATCCATTCTTGGGCGTATGTATGGCCTACGCATTCCCGGACATTGAGCTCAATGCCCTCGCTGCGAACGTAGGTGGCTGGATCTTCCGCGGATACGTCCACGCGGGTAACATCTGGGTCGGTCGCTGGCAAAGAACAGAGATAGCAATCGCAGACATGGGGTTCGAGGGCGGTTTTACACTGGCACGGGATTGGTAGTAAAGTGTGAGCTGGCGGTAATGTCCCCTCCCCGACGCCTGATTTTGTCCTCACCGATAGTATTTTAGGAGACGGGCCGATAGGTGTTGCGGTGTCATTGAGATACTACGTATGCACAAGGCTTGCTACTCACAGGTAGTTCAGTTGCATGGGGAAGAAGCGGAATGAGTTGATATATCAATAAGAGGAAGTGTACGACGTACTTACCGACCACGGCATCAAGGTTCAGATATGATGCATTGTACAACCCGAAAACCTGCCGGATATGGTCCAGTGGGCACGATATCAGAGGAATCAACACATCGGCCAACAAAGCGAGCTGAGCGACAAGATATACAGATTAGCAGACACTTCTGCCTTTGGCTCGGCAGAAAGCCGATATCTCCACACACACAATGTGAGCGCAAACGCTGTGTAGAAGTAGTTCTTTTCTCCAAGCCTTGTTGTCTGCGCGAGTTTCGGAAAGAAAGATCTCAAAGCAGGGATACATCCCGCTTGCCGTCTGATTCCCGGATACAGAGGGATAGTTGGTCTGCGAGCATGAAGAGAATTCGTTTAACCTCACGTGGGTATCGGCGGACGGTCCTCGATCTCCTGCATCACAAACGCCAAGTCAACTGTTAGTGAGACCCAGATTCTCATTCAA
>JBCAQO010000003.1:3418484-3438665 GCA_039111635.1 Heterobasidion occidentale
AGGGAGGCGTCGGTGACAAGCCGGTATGGGCGCATCGGGTCTGGGTATATTAGGACGGGTTGACTGACGAAAGCTTTCTTTAATCGATCAAAAGCCTGTTGGCAACTCGTCGTCCAGTCCCATTTCGTGTCCTTCTTGGTGAGGTCATGTAGGGGTCGCGCGATCAAGGAAAACTTGTCAATGAATCGCCGATAGAAATTCCCGAGACCTAAGAAGGAACGGATGTCTCTGACTGTGCGAGGGATGGGCCATTCCTGGATTGCTTCCACCTTCGAATCTTCCATGGCGACGTGATCTTTTGAAATCGTGTATCCCAAGTAGTTCAGCTTGTCCTTGTGGAACTCGCATTTCTCTGGTTTGAGATACAGATCATTGTCGCGTAGGATTTGGAGAACTCGTCGAACGATCACAATGTGTTCTGCCGTGGTCCTGGTGAAGATGAGGATGTCATCCATATATACCGCAATTTTCCGGGCCAAGATGAGTTCTTGAAATATCATGTTCATCATGGCCTGGAAGGTCCCTGGGGAATTGCACAGCCCAAAGAACATTACCGTGGGTTCGAACAGTCCTAGGGGCGTTACGAACGCTGCCTTGGATTCGTCCCCTTCTTTGATGCGCACATTGTTATATCCCCACCGAACATCCAATTTTGAGAACACCGTTGCCCCTCGAATAATATCCAAGAGTTCCTGGATTAGAGGCAAGGGAGTGACGTCTCGAATGGTGTATTCATTAAGGTGGCGATAGTCCTGTACCGGGCGTAATTTTCCATCCTTCTTGTTTATGAAAAAGAAGGATGCTGCGCTAGGTGCCGTTGACCGACGTATGGTCCCTCTAGAAAGGTGTTCCTTGACGAATTTTCCTAGCTCGTCGTGTTTATCCGGGCTCAAGGGAAATATCCTTGGAGCTTGGGGTTTAAACGACGGTTTGAGATTTATCGCATGGTCCCAGATCGTGTGTTTGGGGAGTCGTTGCGATCGCCTCTCGCTGAAAATGTCGAGGTAAGAGTGATACTCTGTCGGCACCCGGTCTTTTAGATCGGTTGTGTCGATTTCCTCCTCTAGGTCTTCGTCAAAGCTAGCAAATCCCGAGGGTTCGGGAGCTACCTTTCTGATGACGGGTTCTTCTCCGCTATCCGTAGCGGAGGAGTCAAACAATATTTGCGCCTTCTCGGCGACTTTTCTTGAGGCGTCGCCCTGAGCGTTCTTTTCCAAAGTTCGCCGGCGTTCCTTCTCTTCGGTTTTCAGTTCCTCGAGCCATTTCCGAGCCTTGTCTTCTCGGGATTTATGTTCGAGCATTTCCAAAAACCGGGTTTTCCATTCCTTCGCTGGAACTTGGCGCCATTGTTCTTTAGTCCAAGTCCACGAAGGTCCTACCGGCCCAGAGACAAGATGCGGTTTCGTCCGCTGAGGAACCTTGTCGCCGCGTAATTTCGCTAGCCATGCCTTCTTGGTAGGCTCTTCCCTTGCCTTGGTAAAACCGTATGGTTGTTGGCAGTCTGCGGGGCATCGATCAAAGTGTACCTCACGGCGCCTCCACCCGATGGAGGGGTCGTGGTATTTCAGCCAATCTGTTCCTAGGAGCATGTCGTCTTTTCCTAGATTGGTGATGAACATCTGGACGCGTTCAGTGTGGTATCTCCCCCGTCTGTCCTTGACGGTGAGATTCGCGTCTAAGCCTCGTCGAATGAGGCCTGCCTTGTTGACGGTGTCATCGACATTGCGAACACGGATAAGGCGGTTTAACGGGTAGGTTGGAAGATCGTGCTTTCGTACCCACTTTTCGTTCACCAGAATCCCTTCACAAGCTGAGTCAATGGCGGCTCTGGCTCCAGCGCTTCTTCCTCGAGTTGTTAATCGTACGTCAAGTCGAATGGGGGTAATGATATGGCTGTTCATTGCTCCGATTCGAATACATGACGGGGAATCATACTCGGGTTTTCTTGACCCCCTCTCTTCGGCTGGTGAAGGAGAGGTCAGGAAAAATCCAGCGCTACGTCTGCCAGCATTTGTTTGGCCCTCACTTCTCCTACTTCTCTGAAGAACGCTCGGACACCATTAATATCACGGACGGGTCCGTTGCTTCGTCGTCCGTTAGGCGGTACGTAGCGTTCTCCATCGCTCTGGCGTGGTCCTTCGCTCCCTGTGGGAGGGTCCTGACGTTCCACCGAATGACTAGGTTGTGATACCCAACCGTGGTGGCCATGAGGACTCCCCTCCTCCAATCCTCTATGTAATCCCGCATCGTCTCCCAGCGGGGATTCTTGATCGTCTTCATCCTCCAAGCCTGTAACGCGAGTTCTTCTACCTCCTCCACGTATCGGTCTGCGCGGATTTCCTCGAGAAGGGGGAACGCCTCTGCGAGGGGAAGGACATTTATTCGCCCAGTGTCCCTCTTTTCCACAGTTAAAACAATGGGTGGAGGGCTTGCCGTCATGGGTGCGCTTCTGGCGAGCGGCATCTCTCTTTCGAGAGGCGTCAATGTCCATGTCAACCACTTGGTTGTTCATTCTGCGAGGTGCGGTGGTGGAGTTGTATCGGAGAGCGGGTTGGTGGTGAAAACGATTCAGGAAATCGCTTCGGAATGAGGTGGAGTTGGCGAGGATCGCCTTTTGAGCACTTCGGGCTCTCAGCCGTCCGTCTATTTCACAGGCGGTATTGATCCAGTCTTGGATCGTGTCGTTTGGCGGAGTTTCCTTGTCATAGATCTTGTCCATGACCCTCGGGTCGAGCCCTCTCTGGAAGTAAGGAACTTGTTCCTTGTTGGTGATGTCGGCATCGGCGGCTATAAGGGCGAACTGATTGGAGTATTCGTCCACCGTCATCTTCCCTTGAGAGAAAGACATAAGAGCGCTTCGGGCCTTGTCCGTAAGGTTCGTTTCCTTGAATTGAAGCCTAAACTTGACAAGGAAATCGGCCCAAGTCCCGAGGTCTCGAGGCGGCTCTGCCCCAACTGTCTTCTTTAGGAAGTTTTCTGCCCATATACCGGCCGTTCCGTATCTCATGCATGAGAGGGCAAGGGAAACCTTGTCTTCATCCGTCCTGTACCGGTCTGATTCCACTGTGAAAAGGAGGAGGCAATTCACGATAAATTTCTGTGATCGTGTTCTGTCTCCGTCGAAATTATCGGGGAGTCTAAGCTTGCCCCTTCCAGATGATACTGTCGTAGGGGGAGCTGTAATGTCTGCCATATTGTTATTTCTTTCGATGGCTCGGGTATTGATCGGTGTTTGAATATCCGAGGATTCGGACTCGGATGTTCCTTCTTCTTCCTCCGAGGTGTCCGGGATTTCCGGTTCGGGGTTCCTATACTGGGGTGGCTCTACCCAGTCTTCTGCTGTTTCGTCCCAAGCCCACTCAGCTTCTGTTCCGTCTTCTCTTGTGAAGAAATATTGTCCTTCTCGGTATGAGCAGTTATCAAAGTTTGGAGGGGCTAATCGATTGGTGTCTGAGTAATACCAATGGTTTCCCCTTTGATGGATAGGACGATTATCTTGTTGGAGTTGATTGTGGGTTCGTCTAGTGCCTGGTGGATATCCTAGGCCTAGGTCTTGCTCCAGGGTGTGTGAAGTAACACTCTCCGGTGGGGGTCTATGCCACCGATGAGGGTTATGAGAAAGAGTGTGGCAGCAAGCAAGGTGTGGTGCAAGGTAGGGGCAAAAGCGAGTCTATTCTAGTGTTACGAACTGCTCGTTCGATAACCCAAGAGTAACGGGTTCTTCCCTAGGTCGCACAATGGACTGAGTGGTGGGGATGATCTCAACTGTATCGGGCTGTGATACAGGAAGGTTTAATGATTTATTCTACCGTAGGAAGACGGTAGGGAACGAAAGTACACAGTAGGAAGACTGTGTAAGAACGAGGAGAATAGACTGAAGATCCTCAGCCTATTCTATGGGCCTTATATACTGTATAGGGTATAGGGTAAGAGTCCGTGCTTCTCCGGGTACCCATCCCAGGAGAACTGTGGTCGCCGTCTTTCTCATCCGGCGCCTACTCTTGTACTTCTCCAGTCGCACCTATCCATCCTAGTGCGACGAGGTGCTTACCCACAAGCCCTAAGCCCATGGCATGTGAATGCCTGCCTTATCAATCCGCTGCATCATTGACCCTTCCCATATATCCTATACCGATGTCTTGAGGAACCATCGGTTCAGTCGGACCGTAAGGACATCCGAATACCTTGATGTACGCTCCATGATGGAGCCGCCTAGCATGTGATGCTTGAACCATCGGATAGACCAGCCCTGACGGGCCCCGATCGGTCAAGTCATAACAGTCGTCGCCAGGGGCTTTGAGGCCATAGAGTCTCTCTATGGCTCTGTAGATTTGAGCGTTGGTTACAGGACGGAAGGGAAATGCTGGTTCAGGGTAGCTGTGGTCCATCGGGCTAGGTGCCTGAGTCTCGTCCTGTGAAAAGAAGCTTTCGAATAAAAAATGGCTCTTGGCCTCGTTAGTCTCCACTTCTACTACTGCGCCATTCTCTTCTTTGCGCTTGAGCATCGGAACGCGCGCCTGAGCCCCATCTGATGAAGTTTTATCCACGTACTTATTTGCTATCCATATTTCCTCGCCCTGCAGGTTCTCTAACCATTCCTCCCAATGTGTCTTCTTTGCCTTTTCAATTGCATCTGCGTAGTTCCTCCGTGCCTGCTCATGCTCCTCATGCGCTGTGTGTTCCGGGTCGGCTCTGTGCCTGTAGGCTCGTCTTGCGAGTGTTTTGTTTGTTTTCTTCATTTCGGTGAGTTCTGTCGTCCACCACCTTTTTGAGTACGGGGATTGCCTGGAACTTGGTAACGTTACGCTCGACAGCTTTTTCGATAGCTTCCGTGACGCATCTGAGTGCAGCATGAAATTCTTGTTTTGTAGCTCTGGTGGTACGCTGTCCCGTGTGTCTGGGAGATGGGCGCGTAGCGTGTCCTTGAAGTCCTTCCAGTCCACCTTGCGAAAGTTGAATTTCGGGGTGTTGATCTCGAGGTGCCGCTCGATGTCCAGGCTCGTGAGGATTGGGATGTGGTCGGTTTTCGGTGGCCTAAGTTCGGGAAAGGTTTTACATTGAAGTATCCTGTCGCGAAAGTCGTCAGTAATGAATACATTATCCGTTCTCGTGTAATTTCCAGAGTTCATGGCACGTAAGGTGGGATATACTTCTCTAAAGCCATCACTAGGCCGTGGTTTGCTGTGATCTCGATCAGTTCCTCCGCACTTTCCAGGTTTGACGACGTAAACAGGTGTTGGTTGCGTGGCTCATCCCACATAGGGTGATGCCGATTGAAATCTCCTACCCATAGGGAAGCGACTCTTTCATTTGGTGCATTGCGTCGCCTGGTTCGCACGTATGTGTCTACTGTGCGTATCGTCTCCGAGTGGGTGCAGTCATTGTAGATGTTGACTATCTCCAGCGTGCCTGCAGCGCTCGTTAAGCGGATTGCTGTCGCGTCTTGGGAGTCTATTGGTACTATCGTCCATTGGTCAGTACTGATGCGGGTCCTGATCATAATGACAGAGCGCGTCTTTGTGTGGTCCTTACGGTGTGACGGGGGGTATACCGTTCGCCAGTGTGTGTTTGCTCTCGTGTTACCCCAGTGGTCGAGGTATGGTTCTTGGATGCACGCTATGTCTACGTCTTGTTCTTGCAGGGTTTCTAGTAGATCTTGTTGCGCATACATTGATTTATTCGTATTCTGTTGCCAAATTTTCAGTAGTATGGGTGCGGGTGAAGGTGTGTCGTTCATTGGGAGGGGGTGAGGAATCTGTTACCGTCGTTGGGCTCTGTGCTCGCGCCCCTTCTAGTCTCTATCTCTTGCGTGTGTGGCATTGGTGTATTCTGTCTGGACGGTGCTGTGGACCATCCTCTGCCTTGCGATCCTATGGGCGGGTTTGGATCCTGTGTCGTGGTTCCGTATCGGTGTCTTGGTACTGTCGTCCATTCTCCCGCGTTGTGTTGCTGGGGTGGTTTCCTCGGCATCGTGGGATTCTGTTCCCATGTCCATTGTGCGGTATCTATTGGGAAGAAGCGGTAAGTGGATTCTGGGTCGCGTCGCTTTAAGCGTTCTGCCTCTTCACGGAAGCGTGGGCACATTCTGTCCCAGGAGGCATGGCCTCCAACTTTGCAATTTACGCACCAAAAGTGATCAGGATTCTGCTCTCGACAGTCCTTCGTTGCGTGATTCTTCCCGCATGTCCCGCATGATTCTCCCTCCTGGTGGCACTGCGCCGCGAAATGCTGCCCTATCTGCTGGCACTTCAGACATCTCCTCGGTTCTTGCTGCGATTTCCTTCCATACACCAGCTTCCCGGCTATCGTGAGTCCTTCGCGTATTGCCTTGTTGGCTGCGTTTGCGGATTTGAATTTCGCGAGGAGGTGCGCCGTTCTTTGACCTTCCATCCTTCTTTCTACCGGTTTCATCCACTTCGTGCTAACCAGATGTCCCGGGTCGATGTGGGATATGCCCTCGATGTGTCTGTACTCGGTGTGGTTGCCAGTCTTGTGGGCGATGGGGACGAATTCTATTATGACGCTGTAAGTCTTGTCTTTGATTTGTGCTTGGCCACCGTCGAACGCGTTTTGAAATTCTTCCCGTCTCAGGTCATCTTGGATCCAAGCTATGAGAGCCTCTTCGTTCGCTTCAATGAGTACTCCTCCGTTGCGTAAGATCCTGGCACCCGTGAATTGACCAGCCGGCGTAGTTTTCATCTCCCATCTGCTCGAGTGCGATGTTTGCCTTAGCGACAATCTGTGCTCTGAGAGGTCGCTGATGCTGCGTGTCGAATCGGCGGTGCTGTCCATCAAGATGCGCTTGCGCTGAGTTTTCTGCCTGGCGAGGTTCGATAGGTGAGATGTGGGTAGGTGGCTATGTACTACTGAGGCGTATGACGGATTGCTGAGTGGTATGTCAGGCGTATGGAAGGGCGGTGATATAGGAGATGTGGGATGCGTGGGCAGTGACGTTCTTGATCGAACTCTCTAGGTTAGCTGTAGCCTGCTGTATCTTGCTGTAGGCCTGGTCGACCATGCTGAGGATTACTGAGGTCTTCTTGTCCAGTTGTTTCTCTAGGTTGATCATCTGGGACTCTATCTCCTCGTTGAGTTTCTCTTCTGCTGTCTCAGCTAAGCATGTAGCTAGCGCCCGTGTCGTCTGTTCCAAGTGTATTGCTGCCAAGACCATAGCCAGCGCGTTTATTCCCTCTAACAGCTCCTTGCCCTGCGCGTACGCCGCTATACCGAAGAGAGCGTTGCTCACCGCTATCCCGTCCAATTCTTTCGGATCTCTGCTCGGATATAGCCCCTCTTATGTAGAAAATCTCCTGCCGCTTGCGTTCGCAAATCCTGACTGTCGTCTGAGCTCGTCTATGTCATCTAACGGCGACACGTCGGATCTCCTTAGGGAGCTTCTCGTCCCCCGGCCTTGGAAGGCAGGGCAGACTGTTTAGACATAGTCGGGTTCGTGCTCTTTAATGACCTTAAGTGTAATTAAGTGAAGCTCAGAGTAGTATTTTGTGAGTAAGGAAGCAAAGAGGTCGCCACGTCCAGTTGTCGCTTAGGGTGCTGGTGGTGGTTGCCTAGAAAGGAAGTCCCCCCCACAGCAACAGAATTGGACGACAATTTGTTGGGTAAAGTGCACGGCGGATATATGTGGATGATGGCAGTTGACGCTGAAGCGCTGAAGTTCGAACCGACCGATCTCTGCCAAAAACGGTACTGATACAGTGCTCCTAATGCAAAATTTACACCAAATTATGCTTTTTTCCCTTATCTGACCTAGGTTCGGCCTCAGTTCGGATCTGTCCACTCTGGTCCATTCCTCGAAAATCTTGCAAAGGCCCTTTGGTCTGCGACATTCTCAGTCTGGGGACATCTAGATCAGGAAGATGGACGAGATTTGGTGCGCACAGACTTGCCTAAATCGACACGTTTGGTTGCAATAACAAGCTTTGTTGCAGGCAGCGCATCCTTGAAGAGCCTGTGTGTTGCAGTTTCTTGATGAGGAACTCGCACTCAGCCCAGTTGTAGCGAAGCCAACAAGAAATCGCTTGCGGTCTATGCTGAGGTGTTTTCCCAAACCTTTCACTCTTGCACCTCCTCGAGGCCGAGGCTCGCACTGAGTGTCTCCCAGGCATCGAGCGCGTGCAAGTGCACAGCTCTGTTCCTGGCCACACATGAAGCTCAAGGCTTCGAACGGAGTCGCAGACAATGTAATCATAATCGTTCCTTCGAACATCAGCTAAGTATTATGGCCCAATAATCGACACATCAAAAGGTAGGTCGGCCGAAGTCCATTGTCGCTACCCCAACTTCGCTATGTGACTCTTCGAAGACACCATCTTGCATTTGGGGCACTGATAGCTGCTTGGGGAGAGACACTGCAAGCAACGTTATCCAGCCCGACCTCGCGCCTTTGCGCAAGAAATGCTGCCAGGGTCTTAGGAACAGCCTTCGATGACTGGCGCTTGCCCAAAACATCACTGAAAGTGCTGTCGATAATGAGCCTTGAAAGGCAGACCCAAAGCGGTGTGATTGAGCCATCGCTCTTTCCGGGTGTAAGGGCCCTCAGAACTCCAATGATGGCGTCCTGGGATAATTTGAGGGTTCGGACGTGCGGCAGGAGACGAAGGATAGGCAGCCATTCTTTGGGATCCCAAGCTTGTGCCCTGGACTTGCTCTTGTAATCCTGGCCGGCGACCGTCGGTGATAGATCAACAGACAGATCCAATGTGTGAACGTCCGTCAAGGGCATACAATCAAATATCGACCGGAGGGCCACCATAGGCAAAAGGCAATCAGAGCATGGAGAGATACAATGGAAATCGAGTTGGGCTGGAGGACGAGGATGGTATCCAAACCATGACAAGTACGTACTGTTCGATGCCCATAATGTTTTTTGCGGTTCATAAGATTCATAGCCCTCTCGAGAGCACAATCGACCTTCGAAGATCGGGTCCTGATACCTCCAGATCTTTATCTTGAGATATGTGAATGGGGTAGAGTTGTTACTCTTAGGGGGAGGACAACTGCCCAGCATATCCGACAAAAACCTTCCCTGTATTCCTATTGGTGATGTTGTGGAGTGAAACTCTTATATCTACCGTCGGGGGCAATTGCACTCGTTGGAGAAAGTAGGCACAGCCGTCATATACCTCCATCCCACTCAACTCTAAATTTGAGAGATTGGGAAGATGGATGATGTCGTCGAACGTCTGAGAGGAGGGGAAGTCCTGGAGAGTGAGGGAAAGGGTTTCTAGAAGCGGTGTCCATTGAAGTGTCGCAATCATCTCTTCTATTGTAGAGGCCCTCTCGATCTCGAGATGAGTCAGGTTGGGAAGGAGAAATCTTGGAAGAACATGTAGATCATGATTAATGCAGAGTTGCTGCAAGCGGGGTGTATATCCTGCAAAGAGACCTTCGCCCAAGTTCAGGTTGGTCGAATTATTGATGATAAGGCTTTCCAAGATTGGAGCAGGGGTTGCAAGAACACTAACGGCAGTTCTTTCTAAATGATCAGAGATCTGGTAAAAATCCAAACGAAGGTGCCTGACTCGGGAGATATGAGCGGGAAGATGACTCTCAAGGGCTGGGACGGCCATCAAAGTTCCATGAATTTCAACAGCCAAAGCTTGCGTGCCCGAGCGATCGAGGAGCGCGACCACCCACGAAGCACTTAGAGAATTGGTGATATGCGTCCAGAGATGAGGGCATTGAAGAGCAACTTGACGCCAGTGACGACAAACGTATGTGATATTTATCCATTTCGGAGCGCGGGAGTAATCTGAAGTGAAGTAGACGCTCGGCGGCGGAAATGCGCAGGCTATCATCACGAGTTCGAGGATCTCAACAGGCAGCCCCTGCATGTGAGAGGCATTGTTTGGAATGTCGAATGATGTATGATGGTCCATGATTCTGACAACACAAATGGCAATTCAAGGTAAGTTTTAACATCATAAATGAAGAGAGAAAGCAAGTCAACAATAAGAAGAGCTATGCGCACCGGTAACGCCTACCACTACGGGGAGCATGCGGCAGCCACTGTGTGAGTGTTCTTTCCAATTCTCACGGTGAAAACGTTCAGCGACGGGCAGCTTTGACTACTTGAAGCTTCAAGATGAGTGTCAGATCAGGACGCGGTCAAAAACGGATATACCTACCAGAACTCAGTGTGGTGAGCGAAGTTGAGCGCAGTGAATTGGCGCTGAGGTTAGAGAAGGTCCTGTTGGGTCCCATTTCCAAGTCCGATGATCCTGAAGACCGCCGAGTCCTGCCGAATCTTTGGAAACGTCTCCATTGGTGTGGGATTGAATCATGCGCTGCTTCCGACCCGTCGCCATCTCATTCACGCGATTGACTCGCTCAGCACAGGCAAATTTCTTCCCTCGTAACTGAGATGGGACTACGCAGTGCGCACTGACAATGCGCTGCACGCGATGCGTTTACCTCCATTTGCGGTCACGCGTATTGCACGTGAGAGTCTGCCTCGAAATTAATTTGACACCAAAACTCCTGTCCTCTCCCTCACTCCTTGTCCTTTGCAACGTCGACTTGCCCGCTGCATCCCACAGCGCCCACTACGTACATCCCACAGCGCCTGCGGCGGCTTGATGCGACCAGAGCGACGTGAAGTGATCATCAACAGCCATACACACGTGAAAACACGCCGCCAATTCCAAGGCTCAATCATCGATTCGCATAGATCCTCTCACAGACCGCAATGGATCCGCCGACGAACGGCTCAATGTCGAGACCCACCTCGAGACCCGCATCGAGGCGGTCCATGTCGCCCATAAGTCGCGCGTCTTCTCCACGTCTCCTCACCCCCCTCAATATCGCTGCTACCGCCGCCGCCATAGGCGCCGTCGCCACCGCGTCGTCGCTTGCCGACTCCTCGTCTACGCGAGACACGCAGACAAATATGACACGGCAAAATAACGCGCACGCGCATCAACACGCATCATATGCCCCGATCCCCACGCCCCCGCCGTCCGCGCACGGCACGTCTCCCGCCAACCCCACCGCAGGACCTACATTTGACCACGAGGGCACAGGATCGAGCTCGGGCTCAGGCGTCCAGCAGCACACGCCCACCTCCGCCTCCTCGATCACCCAGATCCCGATGCCATCGTCAGCGCCATTATCGCTACAAACGTCCTTCGGCAACGATGCATCTTGGGCCATGAAACAGCAGCAGTCCCGTCCATCAATTGGCACGCCGCAGCTCCCGCCCTCGACGCACCACGCGGCCCCTCCACACTTTGCGCAGAATCCCCATTCACACCCGCATCCACCTTCGAATGCAGGGAGCTCCACGCATCCTGCACCTCAATCTTGGAATCCCCAGGTCCATGCCTCGGCCCCGGCCTTCCAGCGCGCGCAAGCCCCTACTCACGTATCTCATCAGCATCCACATCAACAACAAATGCAACAACAAATGCAACAACAGCAACATCTCCAGCAACAGCAACTGTATTATCAGCAGCAGCCCCAACCACCGCACCCACAACAACCGCACACGCAGCAGGCTTCGTATGACCACTGGCTTAATCACATGAATGCGCCCACAAGTTCGCGTTCGCAGTTGCAACCATCACATCCGTTCCAGCCTCCTCCGCACGCGCGCCCGCCGCAGTTGTTGCCGGTCCATACCCAGCCCCAGCCCCAGCCCCAGCCCCAGCCGCACCAGTCTCAACATCAACAACACTCGCCGATTCAACAACAGCATCATCAACAGCAGCAGCAGCAGCAGCAGCAGCAGCAACAACAGCAACAACAGCAGCAACAACATGCCCCAGGGCCACGACAACGGCGCGCCTCAGGGCCTGTGTCTCTGCCTCTCGTCCCCGCGCCCGCTCGCCGAGCATCGGGGCCTACGTTGCCAGCGGCATCGTCGCCCGCACATACGCCCGGGCTTGGGCCGGCTTCCGCTCCCGGCTCCGTAACACTATCGAGCGCAACGGCGCAGTCCCCACCTGCACCTGGAACGGCGACCGCGCCGCCGACGCCGACATCGAGCACCAGCGCCGCCGCCCCCTCCGCGTTGCCACCCGGCCACGGCCATGGGGCCGGCGCGGCGGCGGCGGGAAGCGCCGGCGCCAGCGCGCCGGCTCCGTACAACCCGCCGACCCTCTCCGACCCTTCGCTCGTCACGTTCGACCTGCTCCAGCCGACGAAGGATCTGCTCGAAAAGACATGGGGCGCGACCGTGTCCTCCGTCAACCGCGAGATCGCGGCGATCACGACGTCCCACCGTGCGCTGGCGAAGGAGCGCGAGCGGCTGCTTGGGGTGTGCGCGCGGTTGGACGGCGAGCGGCGGCGGTTCGAGGAGGAGTGCAGGAGACTGGGCGATGCGTGGAGCAGGAGCGAGGACGGGAAGAGGCAGGCGGAGGAGGGCATGAGGGGGTTGATGGGTCAGCTGCAGAAGAGCGAGGAGGACAGGAGGAGGTTGGAGCGCGAGCTGGAGGTGATGCGGGCGGTGGGCGCGCGATCGCCGATCGACTTGAGCTCGGTTTCGCCGGAGGTGTGGGCCGCGGCGCGTGCGGCGGTCGCGAAAGAGGTGCCGCAAAATCTGAAGAAGTGTGAGTCCCGTCTGTTTGAGGTGCCTCTTCTGTTTCTTGGCCTCCGCAAAGACGAGAGTGCATTATGGATTGCGGGGTGTTCATCCCTAATATTCCTCTCTGCGCTCTCTACATCCTTAACCTCGTGTCTTTTCCCGCTGTTCGGATCCGTGCCTTTCTTCTTTGCTCTTTTCCAATCATTCTGACTTTTTTGTGTGCTGGTCCTCTCCACACGAGTAGTCGTCGAACAAGCGACGAGCGAACGCAAAGCACGTGTTCAAGCCCAGATGGACCTCGTGGAGGCCAAAGACGTGCTTCGGCAGGTGCGTGCACGCTATTCCTTGCCTTTCCCCTAACTGTTCATGCACTGACAGTCGTTTAACGTGAACTCACAGCTCTCGCGTACCTGCTCCTGCTCGGCGCGCGCCCTCATCCCGGCTGTCCTGTGCACGTCTACAGCGACCGCTTCGCCCACCCTAACCCGCGCCGCGATCGACACGGACATGGACGCGGATGCGGCTGCCATTGACTTGACGCAGAGCCATCCGAGCTCGCCCGCCACCCGCGTCCGCAAAGCGGTGGAAGCCGAGGCCCGTGTCCGCGCAGAGCCGAGCGCTGCAGAAGTGAAGGGCGCCGGCGGCGCCAGCGAGCTAGACGACAGACCGCGGAAGAGGTCGCGCGTGTCTTTCGAGTACGGGGGCCCCGAGAGCGACCGCGCGCTCGCCGCATCTGCCTCCGTGCCCGCCTCCGCCGCCGTCTCCCCCGTCGTGCGCGCGCAGCCGGCAAGCTCAAGCCGCGCGGAAGACGACGCAAAACCCGTCGTGGGTCCCGCGGCGTCGGCGTCGCTGTCGCCCACCGGGGACGAAGCCCAGGTCGAGGCCGCGCTCGGCGATATGGTCATGGAGCCTTCGACCGCCTTGGCCGTCGTGCCCCCGCCGGACGGAGCGGGTCAAGACGCGGAGATGGGCGAGGCAGACGAGGGAGGCGCGAGATCGGGCGCTGCAACCCCCAGTTCGGTGGCTAGTCCGCGTGCGCCGCGGCGCGGGCGGCTGGGCATCAACCACATCGATCTGGTCTATGCGACTGTAGGAGAGAAGCTGACGTGTCGGATGTGTCTGTGCGTCGTGTTTCGCTTTTCGGCTCTTCGCTTCGTCTTCCCTTCTTTGTCTTGTGCTGACCTTCGTTCCTCGCAGGCACCGCCGCCAGCACACGGACGCGACGATCCCCGTTGCCTCGTTCCCGCTGAACGCGTCGGGCAAAGACCTCATCGGGCACTGTGAGGAGAGCCATCCGGCTGCGTGCGAGTCGCTCGCGACGCTGCGCCCCGAAGAGGTGGCCGAGATGCGCCAGCGGCTGGGCAAGATGTGAACGCGCGGTGCCCGCCGACGCGTCCTGATCTCATGCGCACCGTCCATGTGTATTTTTTTTGCCGTTTTTTTGTTTTGTTTCGTTTGCCTGTTTGTCTGCGTCTGTACCGTCCCCGGTTTCTTCCTCTCTCTCTCTCTCTATGTGGTTTTCTTGTCCCGTCATTCGTCTCTTGAACCTATGATTTATGTCTGGTCACGACACGTCGCATTCCACCCGCGCTTTCTGTTTTCGCCGTCGGTGCCACTCGCTGTTTATTTTCCTTGAAACGCCCTATTTTTATAATCACGACCTTTGCCACCACGTTTTACGTCCATTTCCGGCAGCCGTCTCCGCACATTCTCTATGCTTTCCCGACCGAATGTTGTCCCTCTTGTTATAGCGCACCAGGTACGGTATGAACATGATGTGTAGTGTGTTGGTATCTACTGTACTTGAATTGTCTTGTCGTTATAAAAAAAGGTGTTTGCCTATCAAGCGGACTTCATGAATTCAATTATCACAGACACTTTACAAATTATATACATCGAATTGTTCCGTACTAGGTCGGAGGTACAGTACACATCTGACAAGAACATTTGGCCAACTTGACATCATCGCACACGGTTCTCTCCTAACGCGCGTTGTCGCCTTCGGTGCACTCTTCATCCCCATCCAGATATCTTTCTTCGTCTTCGTCCCCATGCACACGTTGCTGGCCGACCCGTTCGGGGCTGAGCGCTAGCACTGAGAAGCCCGAGGACATGGAAGATGCAGAGAATGCAGGGGAGGAATCGCTGTGAGTGGGTGTTGTGTCTGTGCTCTGGGGTAGTGTGGTGAAGAGAGCAGGAGGCGGTACCCTGTCTGACGGTGGGATTCCCGCCGCCACTATCGACCGTGTCGCCGCCTCTATCGCCCCCCTCGCCCTTTCGACTTGTACGGCATTGAACAGCACTTGGTACTTGTCCCGAGCGTCGTCCCTCTCCTGCTCAGCCTTCCTTCTGGCCTCCTCCGCCTTCTCTCTCGCCTGTTCGGCTTCCTTCTTCCCATTGAGCGCCTTGCGACGAAACTCTTTGAAGACCTCCGCCTGGGCCTCCCACTCCTCCCTCTCTTCCGACCACCCACGTCTCTCCTCCTGCCACCTCTTCTTCTCCTCATCCCACTTCTTCTGCGCATCTCCCCACCCATCTCTCTCGAATCTCCTCTTCTCCTCCTGCAACTCGTACCTCTCCTCGATCCACCCCTCCCTCTCATCCCCCCACCCCTCCTCTCCTCCCCCACCCTTCCCTCTCCTCCTCCCATCCCTTCCTCTCCTCCTCCCACTTCTTCTTCTCCTCTTCCCACGCCTGCCGCGCGTCCGCCTCGCGCTGCATCGCGGCCACCGCCGTCGCCCACGTCTCGTCGAGCAAGCGTTTCGTCATGTCCAGCGGCGTGCGCGCCGCGCGTATGCCCAAGCCAGCGCCCGGATCCGCGTCCGTTTCAGGAGAACGTGGTTTGTCGATAGAGGGAGCGGGCGACATGGGAGGATTCGCGAGGGTCGAAAGCAGAGGTGCTGAAATGGCAGAAACTGGCGCAGCCGACGCAATAGGAGGCGCGGGTGCAGGCGCAAGTGCAGGTGCGGGTGCAGAGTTTACGGCCCCGAACGGTGGCGGCCAAGCCCCGGCGACGGGACCGGGCGCCGCGTTCGCGGCCCTCTGCTGTTCGTTCTGCTGCTGGATGTGGTGCATGTGCATTTGCTCGATCTGCGCGCGCAACTGCTGCGCTTGGGCCGCCTGGACCAGGTTGCCGTAGGGCACCTGTGGGTAGGGGTGCGCGGTTGGTGCTGTGAAAGGGGCTGTATGCGGTTGCGTCGGGTGCGGCGCTTGGGCCGCCTGGATCGCGTTGGCGTAGGGCGCCTGTGGATAGAGGTGTGCGGTCGGCGCTGTGACAGGGGCTGTACGCGGTTGCGTTAGGTGCGACGGCGGCGGCGGCGGCATCGGCGGGTAGTTCACAGAGGTGGCTGGGGACGAATAAGGAGGTTGGGTCTGGTTATGACTCTGGTTCTGGTTCTGGTTCTGGTTCTGGTTCTGGTTCTGGTTCTGGTTCTGGTTTTGAATCTGGCTCTGGCTCTGGCTCTGGTTCTGGTTCTGGTTCTGGTTTTGGATCTGGTTTTGGAACAAGATCTGGTTCTGATTTCGGAAGGACACAAGAGTGAGTGATGGCTGAGCGGCAGGCGCACAGGCTCGCCGACACTCGACTCACCTGCCTGTGCATCAATGCCACATAGTCTTGAGAAAACACCTCGCTGAGCGACGGCGCGCCGCTGGGGTAACACGTGTTCTGCACGGGCGCACTTGAGGCGTACTGCGACTGCATGATGCTTCTGACGTGGCTCGTGGCGGGCGGGGTCAGTGTGACGGCAAGCTGAGGGCGGGGGTTTATATACGTTTTCGGCGGTGTGGCGGTGGCCCGTGCGGCGCGCGTATGGGTCCCAGTGGACGTAAGCACAATGCCAGCAGCCGTCCGCCCCGCCGTCCGTGGCGAGCCTGATTTGGGCGACGGACGGCACGGTCTTTCTTTTGTTCTTCCCTTTAGGAAGGCGGCGCGGTGATGCGCTGCGGCGATCCGTGTGCATGAATTGTGATGGTGGGTATGGCGTCGACGCTTTCGTGGACGGCGTCTGGACAGTAGCATCACAAGTGGATGGGCGGCGATCTCGTATCTATACTGGCGCATATACTCACGAGCTGAAAATATCTTCCTCAGAGCCATAAAAGCGAGCGATTCTGAGTCGGCGCAGCGGAAGCTGATATCTCTTTTTTATTCGATGCGTTTTCTTCTCTTTCCGATTCCGTTCTTTCTCCAGTTCTATAAGGCCTCACCACGCAACGTTCCTGGTCCTTCGCTCCTTCGCCTTGTCGTACGTCAAGGCCGCGTCGGGCACTGCAGGGATAGCTACAGTACGCCACCGGCTTGCTCACGGCGATGCGTCCCAAAGAGGCAACCTGGCGCATCTCGGTAAAGGTGTGGCGACTTCACCTCACTCAAAGAAAAGATCATGCACATCCCGGCATATCGCAGTCGATCTCTCTTATTCTTCATCAAGCTACTTCGGGATTCAGAAACAACGAAAAATACGAACTCACGATCGCATGCGGCAATCATCCGCCTTGACACCATTGCGGCGATGGTGGGGAGATCGAGGTCGACTGCGACTTTTGGGATCGATGAGCATGCAGGTGGAAGTTGATACAGACGCGCTTGCTCAGGTAGGGTTTCGTTGAGACTGTCAGGAATGATGGGGTATTGAAATCGTATGCTTGTAGACGGGGACTCGCAGTGCCTCTGTCTCTCCAGGCTGCACGAAGGCTAATTGGTAACTGTCTATTCAGACTCTCTATATGAAGATGCTGATCCACTAAATTCCATCAGGGAGATCTGATCAAAGTAAGTCTGCTGACAACGACAAAGAATCCCAGTGAGATGATGATGAGACGCGACGAGGCCGGAGAGAGTCACTACGCACCGAATGTCGTCCATTGTTCTGAACAATCTGATGTCCACATCCACAGCGACTGGAAACGCGACAGACTCAAAGTGTCTTGCAAAATTCTCAAGTTTTTAGCTGCATAGATGAAGTGGACTAGAATGGACCGATCTGGACCGATGTTGAGTGTCAGATAAGGACGAAAAGTGTAGTTTGGCGTAAATTCCGCATTTGGAGCCCCGTCTCAATACCGTTTTTGGCAGAGATTGATGGGTTCGAGCTTCAGCGCTTCAGCTTCAACTGCCATCATCCAACTGTGCACCTTACTCATCAAATCGTGGTCTACTCCTGTCGCTGTGATGGACACTGACAGAAATCGATCTTCACTTGCAGCAGCATGCGGATGAATCAGGAAAGACAAACGAAGTTCTTTCTTGTTCTCAGGTTACTTCTCGGGCAACATGGCAGGCTATTTCTGTACGCGTCTCTCGTGACTCGCTTTAGTGTGTCATTCGAAGAGTAATATAAGGTAGATACTCGAGAACGTCGTCCCCTCCACATCTGCACTAGACATCATCGTCGCGCGCAGAGCCTACGCCCGTCTCGTACTGATCAAATTCATCTCTTGCCAGCGCACTTACAAAATGGAATCCTTGATGTCTCCCTCTTCATTGGGCCTACTGATCGCACTCGATCATATGGATCAACTCCAAGACAAGTACGGCGAGATGATCACTAGGAGACCGAGAGACGTGTCCGCCCTCCTCCGATCCTCATACCGTGAAGGGAAGCGCCCTGATAACATCGCATTGTTGATGTTGATTTCGGATGCGATACATGATCGTGGAGATCAGTTGAAAGAATTACTTCTAGGCGGCCTCCACAACGTCTTTGTGGATATCTTGACTGACCATACCGTCTACACTCTTCAGGTAAGCCAACCGTGCATATTCCGTAGGTACGCGGACGCGGACGCACGAGTCGCGTTGCACCTCATGTTGGAAACGACCTCAGGGCATTTTGGAAGGGCTGATATTTGGTCTTGCAGACATCGTGTTAGCACTTGTAGGAGAGCTACGAGGTCTGCGCATGGAGGAGACATTGATAATTGACTAGCTCCTTGCTCGATCCGTTGAGCTCTGGGATATCATATGGTCCAAGCGTATCCTGTTGCAAGGGGGAACCATCACTGACTTGAGCTATCCGAAAGCCATCGAACGTCTAACTTCCTCTTGGAATGCGATGATTGACTGGTAGGCAGTCCTCGAGTCGTCCCATCACTCGCTACTGAAATCACCCCACAGCAATTTCTCATCCGAAAATCCTCTCTGCACTCGCTTAGGGCACGTTGCGATCTACTGCTGGCATCATCCCCTTGACACGACACTAAGCTCTCACAATACCCGTGGCGATGCCTTGCTTACAGTATTAACCAGTCGGTTTATAAATGGGTGCTCACAGCAGACTCGAGACCAGCTCGTTCAGGAAGCCATCGTCGACACGTTTGGCCCGCAGGCATGGGTCCAACGTCTTCGCCGTGCGCTGGAGGACCCCGGCTGCCTCAACAATCGTCTGAGGGAGATCATCGACGTGATCAACTACTTCTGCTCACACCCTCCTGTGAGGCAAACGCTGTGGGCGTGCGAGATTCAAAAATGCATATTCGTGGCATTGAAGAGGCAACAATTGTTCGGCGATGCTGCAGACGAGTGGCCTATCGTCGCAACGGCTGCGACCTCGATATGGTGCGTGTCAAATCAAGATGCTCCTGCGCCTGCACTGACGGCCGTCTCACCAGCCGGATGCTCAGGGACGTCCCGATTTCAGTATATCGACTGATCATGTACCATGACATTTTCAAGTGGACTGCTCGCGCCATGCTTCTCGGCGCTGAAAGCCCAATACCTGCTACTTTAGACGGTCGCCATCTTGTGGGTACGTCGCGCCCGAGGCGCTTGATATTCTCAAAGGCACTCATTGCATGCATACAGACCACTGGTTGTATATCGTGGACACTTACACCCACGTTTTCCGCGTGCATATTGCGGCACCGGCTGCGACGGAGGGTCCTGTGCACGTGTCTTACCCATCCCGCCCTGTCCTCCTCATGGTCGACGCCGCGCGAAAGGTATGGTACCGAACGCTGCTCGATATCCGCGCCCTGCATCTCTCTGCGGACAAACCCATGCCGTCGCGCCAACGCGCGCTCGAGGCCTGGACGAGCTTCGGGAACGCCATCGGTCTAGTCGAGTCGGAGGAAGAAGAGCGCTGGGTGAAGGTGCGGAACACCCAGCCATATTCTCCGCAAGAAACGGAGGTGGCATCGTCGTCGTCGTCGTCTGGGCCTCTGGCCCTGCAGCGCTACTGCAGCTGGATGCAGTGCGAGTACCACACGAAGGAGCCGCGATATCCGATGATGCAGTGCGCACGCTGCGGCAACTCGCGCTACTGCAACCGCTCATGCCAGGCGAAGTGAGTCTCCTGCCCGTCTGACTGCATCGCGCCCTCATGTGCTTCGGGTCTACTTAGTGACTGGAAGCACGGTGTACATAGACTTGTCTGCTACGCTCGCAAAGAGTAATCGAGCCTCGAAGTTCACAGTCCAAGAATGTATCCAGTCCATTTGTCTCATTTTCATGCGAAGCCTTCGTAAATATCTCTCCTTACCACGAACACATCCCTGTCTGCACACCATGAACATATCTATGCAGATGCTAGCGCACCGTGGGATGAGCATACTCGTAACTCAAACACATGAGTGTGCCCCGAGATCAAGAATGCTACAAGGGAACAGCGGCTCAGGCTGAAGGTAAGCGCCCGGTCGCC
>JBCAQO010000003.1:3438765-3653756 GCA_039111635.1 Heterobasidion occidentale
GACCTTGGTTTAAACTAGCAGGACAGTCCGCAATGACTCGTGTATAAACTAGCCTCAGTCCGCGACGACTTAAGGATAAACTAGCCGACGTCCGCAAAGACGCAAAACTACGGACGTCCGGCACGACGTTAAACTACCAGGACATACCTTACGCTGACCCCACATAATTACCGTCAAGGTGGATACCATGGTCTGTTCAAGAGACCATGGGGTTCAAAGTCTATTCTTCAAAGTCCTTACCTCGTGTCCAATACCCTTAGTGAAAAACAAACTCTGGACGAACACTCAATCTCTAACCCGACAAGGCCACCGTATGGGGCTGACAGAGTTAGGGATCTTCAAAGGGGTCTTGCCGGACTCAAAACAAGTCAAGAAAAATGTTCGTTCTTGATAGGTTGGTGGGCCTAAGCCTTTGTAAAGCGATCAACCCACACACCTGGAGTCCCCCTCGATACCGGAGATCAAGGAGATGAAGATCTATCCTGGAAACACTGAGACATGGCCTTCGGCACTTTAGAAGAAGAACGACACACACCTATCCACAGACGAGTTTCTATTTTCATCCTATAATCATTCGCACAACACCTTTCTGCGTCGTCGCCAGATGACACTGGCTCATCAAACCTACCAGGGAGTCCTGGTCGAGTAGCTGCCTATTGACTCTAGGAGTGTACTCACACAAAACGTGCGGTGAAGGAAGAACACCGGGAGAAGGGACAGGGTATTGTGGCTATGCCCCGAACTTCAAATCAAACAGCTCAACGGAGAAGGAAAACTCCTAGGCGTTGTAAACGACGTAGGTCGGTCTTCGCCCCAGAAAACGAAGTGATATTGGGAAGACGCATCCCAATCTATTTGACGACCAGCAAGCAATTGTATGTGGAATGACGATGAAGCTCGTTTCTGCTCAAGCGAGTAGTCCCCTCAGGAGTTGGGACCTAGAAAGGGGGTAATGTTATGACTTGACCGATCGGGGCCCTTCGCGGCCGTGTCTAACCGATGGATCAAGCATCACATGCTAGGCGGCTCCACTACGGAGCGTATATCAAGGTATTCGGCATGTCCTTAGGAGCCGACAAGACCGATGGTTCTCCAAGACATTGGTAGAGGCTATATGAGAGGGACATGAGGCTCACGGAGTTCACACAGTAATATGAGAGGCATTCACATGCCATGGGCTTAGGGCTTATGGGTAAGCACCTCGTCGCACCATGATGGATCAGTGCGACTAGAGAAGTACAAGAGTAGGCGCCGGAGGGAAAGACGGCGGCCACAGCTCTCCTAGGATGGAAACCTGGAGAAGCACACGGACTCTTACCCTATACCCTATACAGTATATAAGGCCCATAGAATAGGCTGAGGATCTTCAGTCTATTCTCTTCGTTCATTCGTATCTACAAATACGAACCTCTTCGTTCCCCTGTATCTACACATACAGGATTCTTAGAGCCAATCATTATCCCTCCTGTATCAACGCCTGATACAGTCGAGACCTCGCCCATCACTCAGTCCATTGTGCGACCTAGGGAAGAACCTGTTACTCTTGGGTTATTGAACGAGCAGTTCATAACAACTAGCACCTCTTTTTCTTGAGATCGGTGTCCTGTGCCCTCCGATATGTTTGTCTTTCAATTGATTCTAAACTTGACAGACGTAGATGGTCCTTTATGATGACCGATGCTCTGGGCGCTCAAGCGCTCATGTTTCCAGTGCCGGCTAAAGCCGGCTTGGTGACAGCGCCTCAGTTGCCGATCAACGCGAGTATATCGACTGTATATCGACGCCAACGTCCACCACGACCACTTCAACAGCACGTCCATGACAATGACGACAACAATGTGGCGCCGGCACCTTAACCCTGCATACCACAACCACCAGCGCGCATTCATCGTCCAAACGGCCGTGGCACATCGAACTCGTTCATTTGCTGGAGTCATGAAGGACCTACAAGTACTCTATTCCACACGGCGGCGGCAGCGTCCTTGATATAGATATACCCCGCCTTCAAATAACATTGCACGCGTCTGGGTTTTTTTAGGTCGGCCATAGCGCACTCCTTCTCACGCACAAGCATCAGTATAACTTTGCTCGACTCCGGCAGGCACTCAACGCTCAGCGCTAGCACGCCGATGCGAAAGAACCACTCACGCATCGGAGCGACATTTCAGTGCGGTATGAAGAGGTTTGTCTTTGACACCTGATCCATCTCACGAATTCAAAATTGCTCCGGAATTATCAAACCTACTTACTGACATAACCATGGCGAAATTTATGGCGCTCTTGAACACGGTGCAATGGCCCCCGCAAAGCATATTTTCTGGGGAAATACGCCGACGCGTCCACACCAAGGATATCTAAAGCGGATGCGCATTCTTTGCGAGGGTGCACAATCGGTCTGTGTCTGGTTCCCGCGTGTCTATTTGCGCAATGTATTGATCACTTGTCTATTCTCTTACTGTCGCTCTTATCATTGTGAACAACAAACACAAATTCATCAACTCCGTGCGTTTCATTCTTCTGCAGGCTGTCTGCTACAAGCGCATCGCGCCCAAGCGGGAATGGGACGGTGGAGCTCCGAAGCGGATTTTGAAAGGATGATAAGATGCTTGCGTGCGGCTACAGGATGTTCCCTGATAGCCATCCGTTAATTACATATTCAAGGTGTCCTTACTTCAAATCCATGTGCAGATCTAGCCACATCTCCAGCAGGATGCAAGAAGAGGTGAGCATGGATGCTATTTGTCAGTGAAGGGCGCAGCAGGGTAGAGCTAGGGTCATTATTGCGTGTTCAGAGCAAGGTGTCACCCGGCGCGGGGGCAAGTAGTGGAGTACGTAGGTTTGGCGATCTCCTGATCACAGGTCAGACTTTTAATACTCCTCATCAGTACGTTCGTTCTTTGATCTATGACTATAATATTTCCATCTCATGGACGCGTTTTAAATGCCTGTCGGAGTGATAACGAGAAAAGCATTTAGGTTCCACTCAATTATCTACAGATTTACCTGTACATCTGCAAACCAGTCACTCACATCGCCCTGCGGTCTCAACATGCAGCGATCTCATACAAAGCCCGTACTTCACACCCTTGCTTGTTCACAGTTCAGCACTTCTCTATATCGATGCTCCGTCCCTCCTGTATCTACAGCGTCGTAATTAACGGCTCCTTTACTCGGTGACGAAGTATGTGATTCGATCCATACAGAATGTCCTTTATTCCATGTTCAAGACCAGCTTCGTCGCCTAGTGGTGCGCGTTTCCGGAGATTGTGCGTTCCCTTCGGCCATCATCAAGTCCTTCTCTGGCAGCTGAGAGATATATTCCTCCGAATGTGCCTCGGACGGCATGGTGTAGAGCCTGGCGCCCGCGTCCCATAATATCTGCACCACCTCTCTGGTTCTGCGCCGTCTGGGATCAAAGCGCGATACAGGAGTTAATACATCTCGCAACACACTTCCACACTGTCCACCTTGTGCATTGTACTCTGCACCTCGATATAACAGCAGAAGCACAACAGCTTTGTAGCCTTTGAAAGACGCTGCGTGAAGTGCACTTCCGTAAAATCCCCCTGGTGTATTGACCTTTGCGTCTCGGTCTAGCAGTAATTTTACGATGCCTTCATGGCCACGTGCAGATGCCGCCTGTAGCGCAGTCGTCCCGTACGATCCCTTTGATGTGTTGACCTCCGCACCTCGATCCAGCAGAAGTTGTACGATGGCTTGATAGCCACGATCATACGCCACCTGCAGCGCACCTTCGTACTCTCCTGATGCATTGGCCTCTGCGCCTCGATCCAGCAGCAGTTGCACGATGGTTTCATAGCCATGAGTAGACGCCACCTGCAGTGCACTCTTGAACCGTCCTCCTGATGCATTGACCTCCGCACCTTGATCCAGCAGCAGTCGCACAATGGCTTCATGGCCAAAAGAACACGCCGCCTGCAGCGCGTTTCCATATTCTCCTCCTGATTCATTGGCTTCCGCACCTTGATCCAGCAGCTGTCGCACGATGGCTTCATGGCCGCCAACAGATGCCAATTGCAATGCACTCCCGGACCATCCTGCTGCAGCATTGATTTCCGCACCGTGATCCAACAGTAGTCGCACGATGGCGCCACGGCCACCAAGAGATGCCGCCTTGAGTGTATTATAGGCATGTGTACCTTGTGTGTTGACCTCCGCACCTCGATCTAGCAGCAGTTGCACGATAGCTTCATGGCCGGATGCAGACGCCACCTGCAGCGCACTCCCGAACTGTCTTCCTAGTGCGTTGACCTCCGCACCTCGATCCAGCAGCAGTTTCACAATAGCTTCGTGGCCGTTATTAGTGGCCGCTTGCAGCGCATTGCCGCAGTATCCTCCTTGTGCATTGGGCTCTGCACCTTCAGTCAATAGCCAGTCTGCAATATCTAGAAATCCTGCACTGCACGAATAGTATAGAGGGTCAGGAATGGTCTTGGGCCTCAATGCGAACGGTGATCGACTGAGGTAGCTAGCGGCTAAGGTCACAGTTTCTTCTATTGAAAATTTCTTTCCCAGCTACGTCAGAATAGGCGAAAGTCAATGTGAGACGGGACAATGGCAACTTTGAGTGTTCAGAGAAACAATCATTCACGAAGAGGTCGAATATGATGCCGAGGAGACCAACGGAGGTTGAATATAATATTCGGCAACCGAATCGGAGCAGCGGGCTCATTTCAACTGCCGTCGAGTGGCGCGGTTTGCTTCACCGTTCCATACGCACCATATCTCGTCGCTACTATCAAGATTACGCGTTTTATCGAATCCAACTGATAAAAACAATAATCTTGAATTCTCTTTGCCTGATTCGAGCCAGGAATCGCCTCCGAAGTTGGCCATAGTTGGTTTTCATCACGGAACAAGAGATGCTAGTTTTCGCCCAAATTTCATTCCGATGGGTAAAGAATCTGTATCGAAGATATGTATATGCTGAAATCCCCTCTACCAAGTCCCGCCATCTGTGAATTTGGCATAACGCAGAGGAGCTAACATAATGGTTCAAACTGAGCTCAAACAATGTATAAGATATAAGCGACGACGGAAATCAAACCCATACGCATGCACCTATCTCGCGAATATTTCCTTAATAAATATCAATAAACATCTATCAGTTGTGTGCACGCTGATTTTTCAACGGCTAGATTTAAATTTGGGAAGATTAGACCTAGTTCCACTCAGCGAGGGATGGATGTTCATGGCAGATTGATATCAATAAAACAACAGTGATGTGAGCACGTTAAAGAAGAATTTGGGTAAATGGAAAGCGCACAATTACTGGGGAGGGCCAAAGGCGAGGAGGGCTCGGATTGACTGAGAACTGGAATTGGTGGAACGTGTTACGCAGGCATGCAGGTGCCTCGCTGTTACCCTCGTATAGTCGATAAGATTTTCATGGATAAACACATAACGAAAGCTACGGACCAAAAGCCTAGCTCCATGCACTCATACAGCGAAAAATGCCCGACCACGCGCACGGACCCTTTACCACTCGGCGAAGGCTCTGCATAGCTGCATGAGGCGGTTGATGAATCGGCCATCGGGTAGTCAGGTATAGAAGCCAGGCAAGGACGTAGCGTGGTTACATGCAAGGAAGAGCTTTGAGTTTGGAGTAAAGTATGAAACAATGTCATTTGCGGACATGAAGTGGCATGCAATAGACGCGTGCGAGTTCCAGGCCGGCACCGTTCGAGTGACAAGATATTTCACCCGACGATGCGTAGCTCCGACAACGACCAGTAGGCCATAAGTAGGAGTGGACCCATATTTAGCCCCGCCACTCGAATATACCGAATCGGGTGCCAGAGATCAGATTTCTTGTTACCCAGTGCGATCGTCGGCTCGCCTTCCCTCTCAAACGCCGTCAGCCCGAGTATACCTCGCGACTTGACAAGAAGCTATGCTGTAGTGAAGAAAAAAAACGGACAAATAGATGCAAAGAAACGTACCTGTGCACAATTTGGGACAAGCGCATTGTGCTGGATCTCAGAAGCGGCTAGAAGATTGGATTTTCGAAGGCGAGGGGGTTCTTCATAATGCCGTGCGCGATGGCAAATCTCTAAAATCAAGCGCCCTGATGCGCCTACAACCTCGAGGCCTAATTTGAATTATCAAGACCGGGGTAGTATTGGCGCGAAGTATCAGGGAAGAAAAAGGTGAAAGGTACCTCATATAGCGGGACAGATATGCACAGAATAAAAATGCAATCTCTTCAAGGATGGCTAGACAAAGACCGACCGACGGCTGTGTCGAACAAATCACTCCAAATGGGCACCAAACGACAGTGTAAGCGGGCTCCCCCGACGTGGGTAAATTCCTCATCGTCCATTCTTTGTCCCGGATGACTCGCTCCCGCCATCAGAAGACCTGCACCATCCCGGCTTCAAAGTTCAGATGGGAATTGATAACGCACAACGCACCCCAGAAACGCGGACCCATCTGATCAATGGAACACGTCCTTATCCTCGAGCTTGGGCATGAGGCAGAATGAGCCTTGCGCGCACGACGCTGTCAGAGGCAGTGCTCAGTGCGTAATAAACACTGATCCATGGGTTGCCGCCTTCGAACAATGGCAAGGCCCTATTCCTGGTTCCGAGGCCGAACCTATGAGGCGACAGAACACCAGAGAACAAGGCATAGTGCGCGCACCGTGGAATCGTGCAAGAAGTCGATTAGCGCTCACTGTGGGGGTATATCTAGATGGCCTGACTAGTGGAGGAGCCTAGCAATTGACTTCTCTTCCGAGCCTCCTCAGATCTTCCTCACCATTCACCAGTCGGTGTACAAACCTCTCCACACCTCTTCAAACGCGACAAGCATGTCACGTTACGGGTTCAATTGGCCTTCCTGGACACAGGAAGAATTATCCAGTGCGTACATATTCCTGAGGGCCGAATGATTTAGTGACACTATTTGTGTACAGCGCCTGGTGCGGGGCCTTCGGGGTCCCGATACAATGAGCAAGAGCTCGACGTCGATCTGGCGGTAAGCTGACTTGCGTTCTGTCGACGATACCACTCACGAGCCGCTCCTCTTTACTGTCAGGACGCGTATGGAGCGCGCAGCGGCGGGGGACTTTATGTCCCACAAAACATGACTGGGAACGTCCGGCCCTTTGCCGCGCGCATGCGCTTCATGTCGCACGACGCGGCCTCAAATTTCCTCACCGTGTTCGATCACCCCGCCCCATCCTTTGCCGCTCCCCCCTTCCCCTTCCCCGCTCCCATCCCCTTCTCCCTTCCTACCTGGGCGTCCACCTCGACTCCGGTACTGGCCCCTCATCGTAGAATACCGCATGCGCCCTTACCGACTCCTACGCCTGTCCCTGAAATACCGAGAGGGCCGATCAGCCCCGCCCCGGAAGGGTCCCCGTCCCCCGCTACCCCCGCCGCACCTCCAACAACCGTAGCCCCCGCCTCCCCCACCGCACCCACCACCACCGTCGTCGCCCCCGCCACGGATGCCGCCTCTGCCCCCGCCCCCGATGCCATTTCGATGGCACGCATCATACCGACCGATGCCCAACGGTCGACGCACTCGGCGCTCGAAGGCGCCGTGGGGCCTTTCACGGGCCCTTGGGCGGCCATGGCACGCACGATCATCGCGGCGCGCCTAGACCCGCGGTGGGACCCGTCGGTATTGCGGCGGGAGACGAGAAAGCGCGAGGCGGACGCGGAGGAGGCGCCGTCGCCAAAGAGGGCAAGGATAGAGGAGGGGCTAGGAGAGGCGGCTGTCGGGGCGAGTGCGGTGGGGGGAACGAGGGAGGGTGAAGGGAAGAAGGCGAGCTGATGAAGACGGAGATTGGGACCAGTGCAGGCACCGAGGGGACTTGGTCCTTGGAGAGCAGGTTCGGGCCTATCGCGCCCATGCCTGCCCCGGGGCCAGTCAAGGCAGCTGGAGGGCTGCACCCGATACTTGTGGTCGTACCACAGGTCGACGGTAACGCCCTCTACCATCACAACAATACATCAACAACGTCTACCCACAGGGTGGACAACCCCGCAGGTGAGTTCGTCATCGAGCCTGTACCGCTGCCTAGCGGAGGGCCTTCGACATCGCCATCTGCGGACGACCAGCAGGAGGTCAGCGAGCCTGTTGAGGACGAGGACGAAGAGGACCAGCTCAGGCTCGGAGACGAGACCACCCTGAGTCAGCGCGAGGCCGCCGTCGTCATTGACGAGAACATCTACGGAGGGGACATCATGCGTTGCGTACCGTGCAACAAGACATTCCGCCGTAAGTACGACCGCAGGCGACACGTCGTCACCGTCCACTACCTTGGCAAGTTCCCCTGCGACTGGTGCGACCTGTACTTCTACGCGCGCCGCGATGGCATCACTCGGCACAAGAAGGAGAACTGCCCGGCCAAGGACTTTGAGGATCGACACATCAACCCATGGAGATGGTTCATGGCCTGGGTGAACGGACCTCGTCGTGGCGGTAAGCGGAGGAGGGGCACGGCAGGATCGACGAGGAGGAGGTGAAGCTGAAGGTACGCACCGTCGTCTCTTGCCTGTTTTCCCTCTCGTTTCCTTTCCTTTTGTGTTCTGCCAACCCCTTATTCATGCCCCACACCACTTCCGAGTCGTCGCCATCGATTACATGCCCCCGCAGAGCTCGCCTTGACCTTCCCTTTTGTGATATCCCTGATTATTTCTTGCTCATTGCTTGTGTGCTCGGATCGATGAGGGAAGAGAGTGTTCTAGATGAGACTGACACTGTTTGTTTGTCGTACAGCTCCTACACGGCCGTGCTTGGCTCGTCACTGACCTCGGATCTGGTAGACTGGAGCAGAATGCTGCTTGCAGTCATTATGTAAGATGGTCGTCGTCGTTCACCAGCTCACCGCCGCCGTGAAGACCTCTCGCACTCGTATTCCCCTTATTCACAATCTTTTCGAAATCGCATCTCCTGTGTCCAATTCCCATAGAGTTGTATAAGCATTTCTTCTATTATTTTTCTTGGCAGACCAAAATATGACAAATATTCACAAAACCCGGTGCGCTGAACAAGAATGAGCTATATCTCGCGTTTCCTGGGCGCCATTTCTCTCTTTCAGAGAGAAGAGTAATGGAGTGATCGTGTTGACCAGACGTAGTTTATACTCAGTGCGCATCGCTCCCGGTTCGAGTTCCCTGTACCGCACTCCGAGCCTCTAACGCAGACCGATGATAGACAGCCTCCATTGGTACACGTTTCGCTGCCCCCCAATTACGCAACAGCCTTGCAAGAATGAGCGAGCCCCTATGTTAAAGCTCCAGAGTTTGTCTGCTCATCTATGGTCATAGAGGCAGACGAAGCAGACACCCAGAGTCGGTCGCTGTGCTTGTCGCGTTGACGAACAAACAGACCAAACGGCGGTGTTTAACTCATCGGCGGTACTATGTCGAGGAAGCACTTGATGGCCGGGGGCCAGTCAAACTGCCAGGGACTGCAGGCCCCAGCCCCGTCGATGGAGGCTGAGAAGGCGTGAACAGGCACGCAAGCAAGCAAGACGGAAAAAAGGAGGGTTAGCACCTGCAAATACCCACACAAAGCGGACGAGGGCAGCGAGAGAGGTGACCGGACTGAGCAGAAGCCACGGCAGGGACGGAGACGATCTTGAACAACGAATCCGTAGATGACACATATGTTAGAACATGGGCGACTTAACGTCCAGAAAAAAAGTACGTACATAGACATCGTAAATGGGTTTGACGCGAAGCTTGAATGCCCTGTAAACCGAACAGGCTCAAGCTTGAGTCTTGAACAACGTCTTCGTTCGTGTGCTTCCGACGGCGGACACAAGATCGCAATAGACCGCAAGTCCCAGGCCGGCACCATTCGAGTGACAGGGGATTTCACCCAACGACATGTAGCTCCGATGACGACTGATGGAACAATACAGTTTAGGGACCCATATATGGCCTCGCCACTCGAATATTCCGAATTGGGTGCCATAGATCAGGACTCTTGTTACTCATCGCGATAGTCAGCTCACCTGCCCTCTCAAACGCCGTAAATCCGGAGTCTACCACGCGACTTGACAAGAAGCTATGCTGCAAGTGAAGAAAGAAAAGGGAACAAATAGATGCAAAGAAACATGCCTTGGTGTACCTGTGCACGGTTTGGGACAAGCGCATTGTGCTGGATCTCAGAAGCGGTTAGAAGATCGGAGTTTCGAAGGCAATTGGTTCTTCATGATGCCGTTCACGATGGCAAATCCCAAAAATCAAGCGCCCTGATGCGCCTACAACTTCGAGACACGAGGCCTAATTTGAACTGACGACGCGGTATCGGCACGAGAGAGCAGCATGGAACGATGAAGATGAAAATCCCCGTGCATGGCAGAGAAATATGGACAGCAAAGAAAAGCCGTCAGGAGAAGAAACCCGAGCGAGGGGAAACCAACTGATGACTGTGTTGACCGCTATAGTCGAGGACCGACCGACATTGGAAGCGGGCTACCGTGACGTGGGTAAATTCCTCGCCGTCCTTGCTTTGTCCCGAAGGCCCCGCCCCCGCCATCAGAAGACCTGCATCATCCCAACTCTATCGAGGTTCAGATGCAGAATGATAACAGGTAACGTACCCTAGAAACACAGACGTATATGATGAGTTGAACACGCTCCCCTCCTGAAGGGTGGACATGAGGCAGAAATCCGATTCCAGCACTCGGCGCTGGTAGTCAGGCCCATTTCGTAACACGCGCAGGACAGCCTCTTCCTGCCTTTGAACAATGACGCACCGCATTCCTGGTTCCAAACTCAATGTCAATAGGCGAGAGAATACGGCTAGGCGGCATCGAAGAACAAGGCGTGGTGGTCGCATCGTGGAATCGTTCGAGAAGTCGGGAAACGCCCGCCCCGGGGGCAGTAGTATATCTAGATGATTTTGACGAGAGGAGCCGAACCATCAACCGCCCATCCAGAATTTACCAGCCGACCCACCTACACCTGAAAACCTTCCACAAGCATCCATAGCACGAAGCCATGTCGCACAGAATACACGGCTGGCCGTCTTGGACACAGGAAGAACTTGAGAGTGCGTACATGTCCTTCAGGGCCTTGAATTTTACCAGAACAGCTTTCATACAGCTCCTGGCGCGGGACCCTCAGGGTCTCAGTCCACCAACGATGAGCAAGAGCCCATTGCGATTCCGGAAGTAGGTTTTCTTTCGTTCTGACACGTCGACGGTGCCACTCACGATGCGTTCCCTTGCACCGTCAGGGTGCGCATGTCGAGCGTAGCTGTGCGGGACTTCATGTCCCACCAACCAGGGCTGGCTACAGCCAGTCCTCTGAGGCGCGCATGCGCGCACGGTCGCGCGACGTCGGCTCGCAATTTCCCGTCGTGACCATCCACCCCGCATTCTCCTTCGTCGCTCCCGCTTCCCCCTTTCCCGCACCCTCTGTAGTCACTCCGCCTTCCACCTTCCCGGCCCCCATCGCAGTCGGCCCGCCTACATGGGCCTCCACCTGGGCGACGGTGCCAGCTTCTCATCGCTGGGCACCGCATGCGGCCGCACCAACGCCCACGCCCATCCCTGACACACCGACAGGGCCGCTCAGCCCCGCCCCAGAGGAACTCCCGTCCCCCGCCACCCCCGCCAAGCCTCCCACCACCGTCGCCGCCACCAGCCCACCCGCACCCCCTGTCGCTCCCGCCCTGCATGTCGCCCCAGCCCCTGATGCCATCGCCATGGCGCGCGTCATACCAACGGACGCGCAACGGTCGACCTACTCGGCATTAGAAGGCGCCGTGAGGCCCTTCAAGGGTCCTTGGGTTGATATGGCGCGCACCATCGTAGTGGCCCGCCTCAACCCGCTGTGGGACCCATCGGACCTCCGGCGGGAGAGGAGGAAGCGACGAGTGGACGCAGAGGAGCAGCCACCGCAGAAGAGAGCGAGGGTGGAGCGAGGAGTGGAGGACGTGATTATCGGGACAAGCGTGGAGAGGAGCGCACGTGAGAATGAGGAGGAGGAAGGTATATCGAAGGCGAAGATCAGGGAGGGTGAGGGAGGAGTGGGAAGCGAGGGGAAGGAGAAGACTGGGTCTGAGGTGACCAGGTACAGGCACATCGCGCCCAAGCCTGCAACCGGGCCAGTCGAGGCAGCTGGAGGGCTGCGCCCGATGCCTGTGGTCATTCCACAGGTTCACGGCAACGCCCTTCAATCGAACATCGATACATCAACAACGTCCACCCACAGGGTAGACAACCCTGCAGGAGAATTCGTCGTCGAGCCTGTACCGCTGCCAAGCGGAGGGCCTTCGACATCAACGCCTGCGGACGACCAAGATGAGGCTGGAGAGGCCGGCATTTACGATCACAATGAGCACCAACACCAGCTCGTAGACGGGTCCAGCCTCAGCAAGCGCGAGGCCGCCGTCGTGATCGACGAGAAGATATACGGGGGACCCACTGCGCTGCCTCGCGTGCAACAACATGTCCTTTGGGCGCAAGTACGACCGCAGACGGCACGTCGTCACCATCCACTACCTCAACAAGGTCCCCTGCGACTGGTGCGATATGTTTTTCTACGCACGCCGTGATGGGGTCACTCGTCACAAGGACGAGAATTGCCCAGCGAGGGACTTCGAGGATCGGCACACAAACCCAATGAGGTGGTTCATGGCCTGGTTAAGTGGACCTTCGGGGTGGCGGTAGGAGTAGAGGTGCGGCGGGATCATCGGCGATGGCGAGCTGAAGCTGGAGGTACGCACCATGGTTTCTTGCCCGCTCTCGCATTCCTTCCCTTCCCTTTTGTTCTGCTCCTGTCCCCAAGCTTTCGCCCCCCACACAACTTCTGCATCGTCATCATCGATCGCACACTCGCCTTCGCTTTCCGTTTCACGACATCCCTGCTATTTTCTTGCATTTTGCTTTTGGTCTCGGATCGATGAGGGTGCAGGAGTGTGTCGGATGGGGCTGACGACGTTTCCAATAGGGATGTTCATTCGCGGCCTTGCTTGTGTTATCGTCAACATGCTCGGACATGGTGGAGTGGAGTGAGTGTGCTGGTCTGTGCTGGTAGTCGCTACTATGTAGTAGGTCACGCGGTCCGTCAAGTTCCTCGCGCTTTACCACAGCACGGCTTCAGCACTTTGTGAAGGACTGACTAATTTTCTCCTATCTGCATTGCTGCTCTTTTCATGGTGTTTTCAAGATCGCCTTGAGTATCTATCTGACACTTCTGTGTATATTCCCTTTTTCTCCCGCCTGAGTCGTCTCGACACGCTGTAATCTAGAAATTGTATCCAAAATACACAAGTTCTTCTGCGTGCATTGAAAAAATCGCATTCCATTGTGTCTTTTCCTTCAGGAGGGACTCGAAGAACTGAGACAATCCTACCCGCGCGCGAGTTCGGAAGAACAGCTCCGGTCAAATCCGAGCTGCCTTCGGCCGTTTTGCTGAGTCGACGCAGGATGTCCTCGATCACGGATTCAAGTGAGATTCGTCGCCGCTGCGCGCATCCAAAACTTCCTCATAGCCTTCCATCATATATGGATCGATGCGAACACACTGAGCTAGACACTCAATATGAATAAGGATTGCGCGCGTTAGCTGGCGAGGTCACAGATTCTTCCATTGACGTAGTATTTTTCTAGCTACGTCAGAGTATGCCAGAGTCGGTGGAAGGCGGGACAATGGCACCTTTGAGCGCTCAGATATCCATTTTTCATGAAGAGGTTGAATGCCGAGGAGACCAGCGGAGGCTGAACGGTCGGCAACCAAATCGGAGTCTGCGCCATAGCAGCGGGTTCACTTTCAACTTTCCTCCAACGCCCACTTCCATCGAGTGGCGCGGTTTGCTTCACCGTCCCATATGCGCAGCGATGCGCTATATCTCGTGTATACTATCTTATATCAATGGCCAGGTTAGAACCACCAATTTTTCCATTATCTCTGTCTAATTCGTCGCCTCCAAATTTGCCACATCAGGTTGCATCACGGAACAAGAGATGCTACACGATTCTCATCGAAATTTTCCTCTCGGATGGGTAAAGAATCTGTATGAGATATGAGCGACGGCAAGAATCAAAAACACTTACATGCACCTCTCCCATATATCTTTTCCTAATCCATACCGGACAACGTCTATCGATTGTGCGCACAACAATCTCTCAACGGCCAGATCCAAGAACCGGAAAGCCAAGACCTAGCAAGCGATGCAGGCAAATCTTCGTCATGGCCCTCGTAGAATCAATGAGATTTTAATAGATCAACGCATAATGAAGGATACGGACCAAGGGTCTAGCTCCATGAACTCATAAAACGAATAATGCTCGACCAAGCGCGCAGGTCCTTTCCTGCTCGGCGAAGGCTCTGCATGACTGCACGAGGTGGCTAATGACTTGACCATCAGGAGGTAGAGCATCGAAGTCAGGCAAAGATGTAGCATGGTTACATGGAAGGGAGATCCTCGGACTTTGAGCAGAACACGAAAAGATGGAATTTGCGGACACAAAGTAGCATGCAATAGACACATGCTGCCATGCGAGTACCAAGCCGGCACCGTTCGAGTGACAAGATGTTTCACCCGACGACGCGTAGCCCCGACAACGACCAATGGAACTCGCGAAGAAGTGGAACCATATTCGACCTCGCCACTCGAATATACCGAATGGGGTGCCATAGATCAGATCTCTTGTTGCTCATCGCGATAGTCGGCTCGCTCGCCCTCTCAAACGCCGTTAGGCTCCAGCCTCCCTCGCAACTTGACAAGAAGAAATGCTCCAAATGAAAATTAACGCAAAGAAACCTGCCTGGGTGTACCTGCACGCAATTTGGGACAAGCGCGATATGCTGGATCTCGGAAGCGGCTAGAAGGACTTCGAAGGCGGTTGGTTTCTAATATTGCCGTTCACGATGGCAAATCATTAGAATCAAGCGCCCTGATGCGCCTACAACCTCGAGGCTTAATTTCAATACTCCAGACCGGAGGCAGTATTGGCGCGAGGGTTCAGATAAGAGGATATGTGAGAATGCCCTCGTATAGTGGTCAGATATGGGCAGAATAGACATATTGTCTTCAAGGATACCTGGATGAAGACCGAATGGCTGCATCGAAAGAATCACAACAAATGGACCCCGAGCAATATTGTAAGCGGGCTCCCGCGATGTGGGTAAACTCCTCCTTGTTCATCAGAAGAAGTTCAAAAGTGAATCGATAACAGACAACACACCCCAGAAATGCGGACCCATCTGATCACTTGAACACGTCGTCAACCTCAAGTGTGGGCATGGGGCTGAATTGCGCACACGACGTTGTGAGATGATGGGCTCAGTGCGTAATAAAGAATGATCCATAGGCTGCCTTCGAACAATGGCGAGGCCCTGCTCCTGGTTCCGAAGCCAAGCCTATGAGGCGACATGATATGAGCGTACGGCATCAGAGAACAAAGCGTTGTACGCGCACCGTGGAATCGTACAGGAAGTCAATTAGCGCTCACCGTGAGGGGGGTATATCTAGATTGCCTGACGAGAGGAGGAGCCTAGCAATCGAGTGCCCCTTCCTCACCACTTTTCCCTCACAAATCATCAGTCAACCTACAGATCTGTCTACATTCACTCGAATGCAACAAGCCAGCATGTCGCGTTACAGGTCCGGTTGGCCTTCCTGGACACAGGAAGAATTATCCAGTGCGTACATGTTCCTCACGGCTTGTCAATGTCAGTGGCAAGATCTGTACACAGCTCCTGGCGCGGGGCCCTCAGGGTCCCAATTCAACAACGCTGAGCAAGAGCTCAGTGAAGATTTGCGGGTAAATGTCCTTTCTCTCTAACACATTGGCGGTGCCACTCACGACGAGCCGCTCTTCTTTACTGTCAGGATGCGCATGTCGCACGTAGCCGCAGGGAACTCCATGTCCTTAGAAATGTGACTGGCTATACCCAGTCCTCTGACGCGGGCTTGCATTTCCCCGCCGTGTTCGCCCACCCCGCCCCATCCTTTGCCGCTCCCCCTTTTCCCTTCCCGGCTCCCATTTCCTTCTCCCTTCCTACCTGGGCGTCCACCTCGACTCCGGTACTGGCCCCTCATCGTCTATCACCGCATGCGCCCTTACCGACTCCCACGCCCATCCGTGAGATACCGACAGGGCCGATCAGCCCCGCCCCGGAAGAGTCCCCGTCCCCCGCCACCCCCGCCGCACCTCCAACTACTGTGGCCCCCGCCTCCCCCACCGCACCCACTACCCTCGTTGCCCCCGCCACCGATGCCGCCTCTGTCCCCGCCCCGCCCCCGCCCTCGCCACCGCCCCCGACGCCATTTCGATGGCGCGCATCATACCGACCGATGCCCAACGGTCGACGCACTCGGCGCTCGAAGGCGCCGTGAGGCCCTTCACGGGCCCTTGGGCGGCCATGGCGCGCACGATCACCGTGGCACGCCTCGACCCGCAGTGGGACCCGTCGGTCTTCCGGCAGGAGACGAAGAAGCGAGGAGTGGACGTGGAGGAGCAGCCGTCGCCGAAGAGGGCGAGGACGGAGGAAAGGCTGGAAGAGGTGACTGTCGGAGCGAGCACGGTGGGGGGCATGAGGGAGGATGAAGGGGAGAACGGCGAGGCAATGGAGATGGATATTGTGACCGGTGTGGAGAGCGAGGGGAGCGAGGGGACTTGGTCCTTGGAGAGCAGGTTCGGGCCCATCGCGCCCATGCCTGTCCCGGGGCCAGTCAAGGCAGCTGGAGGGCTGCACCCGATACTTGTGGTCGTACCACAGGTCGACGGTAACGCCTTCCACCAACACAACAATACATCAACAACGTCCACCCACAGGGTGGACAACCCCGCAGGTGAGTTCGTCATCGAGCCTGTACCGCTGCCTAGCGGAGGGCCTTCGACATCACCATCTGCGGACGACCAGCAGGAGGTCAGCGAGCCTGTTGAGGACGAGGACGAAGAGGACCAGCTCAGGCTCGGAGACGAGACCACCCTGAGCCAGCGCGAGGCAGCCGTCGTCATTGACGAGAACATCTACGGTGGGGACATCATGCGTTGCGTACCGTGCAACAAGACATTCCGCCGTAAGTACGACCGTAGGCGACACGTCGTCACCGTCCACTACCTTGGCAAGTTCCCGTGCGACTGGTGCGACCTGTACTTCTACGCGCGCCGCGATGGAATCACTCGGCACAAGAAGGAGAACTGCCCGGCCAAGGACTTTGAGGATCGACACACCAACCCATGGAGATGGTTCATGGCCTGGGTGAACGGACCTCGTCGTGGCGGTAAGCGGAGGAGGGGCACGGCAGGATCGACGAGGAGAAGGTCAAGCTGAAGGTACGCACCGTCGTCTCTTGCCTGATTTCCCTCTCGTTTCCCTTCCTTTTTTGTTCTGCCAACCCCTTATTCATGCCCCAAACGACTTCCGAGTCGTCGCCATCGATTACATGCCCCCGCAGAGCTCTCCTTGACCTTCCCTTTTGTGATATCCCTGATTATTTCTTGCTCATTGCTTGTGTGCTCGGATCGATGAGGGAAGAGAGTCTTCTAGATGAGACTGACACTGTTTGTTTGTCGTACAGCTCCTACACGGCCGTGCTTGGCTCGTCGCCGACCTTGGATCTGGTGGACTGGAGCAGAATGCTGCTTGCAGTCATTATGTAAGATCGTCGTCGTCGTTCACCAGCTCACCGCCGCCGTGAAGACCTCTCGCACTCGTATTCCCCTTATTCACAATCTTTTCGAAATCGCATCTCCTGTGTCCAATTCCCATAGAGTTGTATAAGCATTTCTTCTATTATTTTTCTTGGCGGACCAAAATATGATAAATATCTACAAAACCCAGTGCGCTGAACAAGAATGAGCTATATCTCGCGTTTCCTGGGCGCTATTTCTCTCTTTCAGAGGGAAGAGTAATGGAGTGATCGTGTTGACCAGACGTAGTTTATACTCAGTGTGCATCGCTCCCAGTTCGAGTTCCCTGTACCGCACTCCGAGTCTCTTACGCAGACCGATGATAGACAGCCTGCATTGGTAGTACACGTTTCGCTGCCCCCCAATTACGCAACAGCCTTGCAAGAACGAGCGAGCCCCTATGTTAAAGCTGCAGAGTTTGTCTGCTCGTCAACACGTCTATGGTTATAGAGGCAGACGAAGCGGACACCCAGAGTCGGTCGCTCTGCTTGTCGCGTTGACGAACAAACAGACCAAACGGCGGTGTTTAGCTCATCGGCGGTGTCGAGGGAGCACTTGATGGCCGGGGGCCAGTCAAACTGCCAGGGACTGCAGGCCCCAGCCCCGTCGATGGAGGTTGAGAAGGCGTGAACAGGCACGCAAGCAAGCAAGACGGAAAAAAGGAGGGTTAGCACCTGCAAATACCCACACAAAGCGGACGAGGGCAGCGAGAGAGGTGGCCAGACTGAGCAGATGCCACGGCAGGGACGGAGACGATCTTGAACAACGAATCCGCAGATGACACATATGTTAGAACATGGGCGACTTAACGTCCAGAAAAAAGTACGTACATAGACATCGTAAATGGGTTTGACGTGAAGCTTGAATGCCCTGTGAACCGAGCAGGCTCAGGCTTGAGTCTTGAACAACGTCTTCGTTCGTGTGCTTCCGACGGCGGACACAAGATCGCAATAGACCGCAAGTCCCAGGCCGGCACCATTCGAGTGACAGGGGATTTCACCCAACGACATGTAGCTCCGATGAGGACCGATAGAACATGGCCTCGCCACTCGAATATTCCGAATTGGGTGCCATAGATCAGGACTCTTGTTACTCATCGCGATAGTCAGCTCACCTGCCCTCTCAAACGCCGTAAATCCGGAGTCTACCACGCGACTTGACAAGAAGCTATGCTGCAAGTGAGGAAAGAAAAGGGAACAAATAGATGCAAAGAAACATGCCTTGGTGTACCTGTGCACAGTTTGGGACAAGCGCATTGTGCTGGATCTCAGAAGCGGCTAGAAGATCGGAGTTTCAAAGGCAATTGGTTCTTCATGATGCCGTTCACGATGGCAAATCCCAAAATCAAGCGCCCTGATGCACCTACAACATTGGGAAATAAGGCCTAAATTAAATTATCGACCGGGGGCAGTATTGGCGCGAGAAACAAGGCAACTGGGTAGGTGGAAGGCTCCTCGTATGTCGGGCCAAAGATGGATGGAATAGACATCTCATCTTCAAGGATGGCTTGACGAAGACTGACTGACGGCTGCGTCGAACAAAATTACCAAAAATGGGCCCCAAGCGACAGTGTAAGCGGGCTCCCGCAAAGTGGGTAAATTCCTCATCGTGCTCGCTTTGTCCCGAATGGCTCACCGCCGCCATCAGGAGTCCTGCGCCATCCCGACTTCAAAGCTCAAAGGTGAATCGATAACATACTACAAACCTTAGAAATGCGGACCTATCTGATCTCTTGAACACGTCCTTAATCTCAAGCAATGGGCATGAGGCAGCATTCGCTTGATGCACACGGCGGCGTGAGCTGTGCTCAGTGTGTAATAAGCACTGATCCATAGGGCTCCGCCTTCGAACAATGGTGAGGCCATGCTCCTGGTTCCGAAGCCAAACCTATGAGGCGACAGAAATACGGCTGTACGGCATCAGTACGACATCAAAGAACAAGGCATGGTGCGCGCACCGTGGAATCGTGCGAGAAGTCAATTAGCGCTCACTGCGAGGGGGTATATCTAGATGGCCTGACGAGGAGAGGAGCCTAGCAATTGGCAGCTCCTTCGAGCCTCATCAGATCTTCCTCACCATTCACCAGTCGGTGTACAAACCTCTACATACCTCTCCAAACACGACAAGCATGTCGCATTACGGGTCCAGCTGGCCTTCCTGGACTCAGGAAGAACTATCGAGTGCGTACATATTCCTAAGGAATGAATTTAGTGACGAGAGTTGAGCACAGCTCCTGGCGCGGGGCCCTCAGGGTCCCGAGACAACAACAACGAGCAGGAGCTCAATATTGAGCCGGCGGTAAGCTGCCTTTCGTTCTGTCGACGATACCACTCACGAACCGCTCCTCTTTACTGTCAGGACACGTATGGAGCGCGCAGCTGCGGGGGGCTTTATGTCCCACAAAACATGACTGGGAACGTCCAGCCCTTTGCCGCGCGCATGCGCTTCATGTCGCACGACACGGCCTCACATTTCCCTGCCGCGTCTACCCACCCCGCCCCATCATTTGCCGCTCCCCTCTTCTCGTTCCCCGCCCACATCCCCTTCGCCCTGCCTACTTGGGCATCCGCCTCAATGCCGGGACTAGGCCCCCATCACTGGGTAACACATGCGCCCGCACCGACGGCCATGCCTGTCCCTGACGTACCGATAGGGCCGCTCAGTGCCGTCCCAGAGGAACCCCCATCCCCCGGCTACCCCCACTGCGGTCCCCACCACCGTCGCACCTGCCGCCCCCGCCACTCCAACCATTCCCATCGCCCCCGCCACCGATGCTGCCCCCACCTCCGACGCCATTTCAATGGCACGCGTCACACCGACCGACGCCCAACGGTCGACAGACTCGACGCTTGAAGGTGCCGTGAGGCCTTTCACGGGCCCTTGGGCGGCCATGGCGCGCATGATCACCGCGGCGCGCCTAGACCCGCGGTGGGACCCGTCGGTATTACGGCGGGAGACGAGAAAGCGCGAGGCGGACGCGGAGGAGGCGCCGTCGCCGAAGAGGGCGAGGATGGAGGAGGGACTGGGAGAGGCGGCTGTCGGGGCGCGCGCGGTGAGGGGAACGAGGGAGGGTGAAGGGGAAGGAGGCGAGGTGATGGAGACGGAGATTGGGACCGGTGCGGGGACCGAGGGGACTTGGTCCTTGGAGAGCAGGTTCGGGCCTATCGCGCCCATGCCTGCCCCGGGACCAGTCGAGGCAACTAGAGGGCTGCACTCGATACTTGTGGTCGTACCACAGGTCGACGGTAACGCCCTCTACCAACACAACCATACATCAACAACGTCTACCCACAGGGTGGACAACCCCGCAGGTGAGTTCGTCATCGAGCCTGTACCGGTGCCTAGCGGAGGGCCTTCAACGCCGACACCTGCGGAGGACCAGGAAGAGGCCGGCGAGCCTCACGAGGACGATGATCACGACGAGGACCAGCTCAGGCTCGGAGACGAGACCACTCTGAGTCAGCGCGAGGCCGCCGTGATCATCGACGAGAACGTCTACGGTGGGGACGTCATGCGTTGCGTACCGTGCAACAAGACATTCCGCCGTAAGTACGACCGCAGGCGACACGTCGTCACCGTCCACTACCTTGGCAAGTTCCCGTGCGACTGGTGCGAGCTGTACTTCTACGCGCGCCGCGATGGCATCACTCGGCATAAGAAGGGGAACTGCCCGGCCAGGGACTTCGAGGATCGACACGAACCCATGGAGATGGTTCATGGCCTGGGTGAATGGGCCTCGTCGTGGCGGTAAGCGGAGGAGGGGCACGGCAGGATCGTCGGCGAAGGCGAGCTCAAGCTGAAGGTACGCACCGTCGTCTCTTGCCTGATTTCCCTCTCGTTTCCTTTCCTTTTGTGTTCTGCCCACTCCTACGTGTTCACGCTCCACACCACTTCCGAGTCGTCGCCATCGATTACATGCCCCCGCAGAGCTCGCCTTGACCTTCCCTTTCGCGATATCCCTGATTATTTCTTGCCCATTGCTTGTGCGCTCGGATCGATGAGGGAGACGAGTGTCTAAGATGAAACTGACTCTGTTTGTTTGTAGTAGAGCTCCTACACGACCGTGCTTGGTTCGTCGCCGATCTCGAACCTGGTGGACTGAAGCAGACTGGATCTGGGCGATCCGCATGCCGCCTGTAGTCGTTATGTAAGGCGGTCGTCGAGCATGCAGGAAGGCCTCTCGCACTCGTATTCCCCCCTTTTGCACAATGTTTTCGAAATCGCATCTCATGTAGCTGTGTCCAATCTCCATAGAGTTGTATTTGTGATTTCTTCTATTATTTTCTCAGCGACCAAAATTTGATAAATATTCACAAAACCCGGATGCACTGAACAAGATCGAGCTGTACCGCACATTTCCTGGGCGCCGTCCCTCTCATTCAAAGGGAAGAGTAATTGAGTGACCCTGTTGACAAGATGTAGTTTTCATTCATTGTGCGTTGCTCGCAGTGTGAATTCACCATACCGTCCACCGAGTCTCCTACGCAAACCTAGGACAGACAGGCTTAGTCCACATTTTCTCGCCCACCAAATCCGTGACGGCCTTGCAAGAACGAGCGAGCACCTATATCACAGCTGCAGAGTTTGTCTTCTCGCCGACGGGTCTATGATTACAAAGGAGACCAAGCAGACGGTCGCTTTGCTTGAACAGGCCAAACAGCAGTGTTGAGCTCATCAGTGGCGCCATGTCGATGTAGGGAGCACCAGAAGGCAAGGAACCAGAAAGAGCGTCAGAGAGTGCAGACCCCTAGCGCCCAGTGGCATAGCCATGTCAATGTCTGCACGCGTGGATACAGTCAACGACGTGCTCCAATAGGCGGCGTCCCGCTACTCAGCAGCAGAAGATATTCATTCTGACCGAAGTAGAACTGGAGAGCCAAACTGCTCCTGTTCCACAGGCGGAGGGACTTCGGAGGTGACATCAGGCATCTACGGACGTTGCAAGCAGAGCTCGCGAGCCTCACGATTATGAGCGCGAGGTGCGCCGACTGTGGCTCGAGACGGCGATGTGATTTGGACCACAAGACAATGCAATATAAGGGAGGAGACTCGTTGCGTTACACCGTGTGCAACACAGCCTAGTGGAGATATCACCAGAGTCATGAGTATCCACTGCGCAGGCCGTCTTTGCGTGTCCGCCGCTATAGGTCTCGCCTGAGTGCTGTCTCGCGTCGCGCCTAGCGGAAGCAGCGTAGTGACGCGAAGAAGAAGTCGCTAATGGAGACGTTCCCGAAAACATCGTGCAAGTTGCGCGAGAGGACAAGCGCGGCTTGAGTGATTTGTTCGGTCTATGATCGCCGCCGAGGCGTTGAACACAGGGACTGCAGATTACGACGAAAGCGGGCATGCGAGCGAGCAAGGGAAAAAAAAGGAAGGTTAGCACCTGTAAATACTACACAAAGCGATTGAACGAGGGCAGTGAGAAAGATGGCTAAACTGGGCAGAAGCGACGGCTGGGACGGAGATGACCTTGAACATCGGATCCGCAGATGGCACAGAGGTTAGAACATAGATGATTTGACGTCCATAACAAAGGTACGTACGGTTTGAGGTGAAGCTCGGATGCCTTGTGAACCGAGTAGGTTCAGGGCTTGAGACTTGAGACTTCAACAGCGTCTTCGTTCGTGTGCTTCCGACGACGGACACAAGATAGCAATAGACACGTGCGAGTCCCAGGCCGGCGCCGTTCAAGTGACAAATTTTTTTTACTCAACGACACGTAGCTCCGACGACGACCGATGGAACATACGGGGACCCATATATGGCCTTGCCACTCGAATATACCGAATTGGGTGCCATGGATCAGATCTCTTGTTACCCATCGCGACAGTCGGCTCACCTTCCCTCTCAAACGCCGTCAATCCCGATTCTGCCTTGCGACTTGACAAGAAGCTATGCTGCAAGTGGATAAAAAAAAAGTAAACAAACAGAGGTAGAGAAATGTGCCTGAAGGACCCTGCTAAGTGTGCACAATTGAGGACACGCGCAGCATGTTGATCTCATAAGCGGCTAGAAGATGCGAAGTTCGAAGGCGGGTGATTTGCCATGATACCCTTCGCGATGTCACTATCCCTAAAATCAGGCGCCCTGATGCGCCTACAACCTTGAGGTCTCATTTGAATTATCCAGACCGGAGACAGTATTGGCGCCAGAATTCAGGCGAGAGGGATTCAAGACCACCCTCGTATAGAGGGTCAGATATGGACGAAATAGATATCTGGTCTTCGAGGATCGCTGGATGAAGACCGACTGACGGCCGAGTCGAAGGGATAGCTACAATTGGGCCCCATACACCATTGTAAGCACGCTCCCATAGCGTGTGTGAATTCTTCGTCGCTTGCTTTGTACCGAATGACTTGCTCCCGCCATCAGAAGATCTGCACCACGCCGAATTCAATGTTTAGATGCGTACGATAACATAAAACGCACCCCAGAACGCGGACCCGCCTGATCGCTTGAACACGTCCTCATCCCCAAGCGTGGGCATGAGGCAGAATTCACTTTGCGCACACGACGCTGTGAGAGGCTGTGCTCAGTGCGTAATAAACAGTGATCCATAGGGCGCCGCCTTCGAACAATGACGAGGCCATGCTCCTGGTTCCGAGGGCAAACCTACGAGGCGACATAATACGGCATCAAAAAACAAGGCATCGTACTCGCAGTGGAATAGTGCGAGAAGGCAGTTAGCGCTCACTGTGAGGAGGGTATATCTAGATGGCCTGACGAGGGAAGGAGGCTAACAATCGACTGCACCTTCGAGCCTCCCAAGTTCTCCCTCACCAATCATCAGTCGACTTACAGACCTCCCAACACTTCCTCGGACGCGACAAGCCAGCATGTCGCGCTACTCACCCGGCCGGTCTTCCTGGACTCAGGAAGAATCATCCAGTGCGTACATATTCCTGAGAGCTGAATGGTCGAGTGACGAGATTCGTGCACAGCTCCTGGCGCGGGACCCTCAGGGTCCCGATACAGCAATGATGAGCAAGAGCACAACATTGATCCAGCGGTAAGATGTCTTTCGTTCTGATATGTCGACTGTGCCACTCACGATGCCCTCCTTCTCACTGACAGGACGCGTATGTCGCGCGTAGCCGCAAGGGACTATATGTCCCACAAAACATATCTGGGCACGTCCAGCCCTTTGCCGCGCACACGCGCTTCAGGTCCTACGACGCGACCTCGCATTTCCCCGTCTTGTTCGCCCACCCCGCCCCTTCATTCGGCACTCTCCCGACCCCATTCCCCGCCCCCATCCCCTTCGCCTTGCCCACATGGGCCTCCATATCAACGCCGGTGACGGCCACACAACTCCGGGAAGAGCATGCGCCCTCACCGACGCCCACGCCCGTCTTTGAGATGCCGACAGTGCCACTCAGCCCCGCTCCCACCGCACCTCCTGCTCCCGCCACCCCCTGCTCCCGCCGCACCTCCCCCTACCGCCGTCCCCGCCGCCCCCATTGCCCCCGCCCCCACCCCCGCCTCTGAGGCTATTTCAATGACGTGCGTCACCCCGACCTCCGCCCAACGGTCGACGTACTCGGCGCTCGAAGGCGCCGTGAGGCTCTTCACCGGCCCTTGGGCCGACATGGCGCGCACAATCACCGCGGCGCGCCTCGATCCGCGGTGGGACCCGTCGATCTTGCAGAGGGAGACCAGGAAGCGCGAGGCGAATGTGGAGGAGGCGCCGCTGCCGAAGAGGGCGAGGATAGAGGAAGGGCTGGGAGAGGCGACTGTCGGGGCGAGCGCGGTGGGGAGCACGAGGGAGAGTGAAAGGGAGGATTTCGAGGTGATGGAGGTGGAGATTGGGACTGGTGCGGGGGCCGAGGGGAGCGAGGGAACTTGGTCCTCGGAGGGCGGGTTCGGGGGCATCGCGCCCATGCCTGCCCCGAGGCCGGTCGAGGCAGCTGTGGGGCTGCTCCCGACACTTGTGGTCGTACCACAGGTCGACGGTAACGCCCTCTACCATCACAACGATATATCAACAACGTCCACCCACAGGGTGGACAACCCCGCAGGTGAGCCCGTTATCGAGCCTGTACCGGTGCCAAGCGGAGGGCCTTCGACATCGACACCTGCGGAGGACCAGGAAGAGGCCAGCGAGCCTATCGAGGACGAGGACGACGAGGACCAACTCAGGCTCGGAGACGAGACCACCCTGAGCCAGCGCGAGGCCGCCGTGATCATCGACGAGAACATCTACGGCGGAGACATCATGCGTTGCGTACCGTGCAACAAAACCTTCCGCCGTAAGTACGACCGCAGGCGACACGTAGTCACCGTCCACTACCTGGGCAAGTTCCCATGCGACTGGTGCGACATGTTCTTCTACGCGCGCCGCGATGGGGTCACTCGGCACAAGAAGGGGCCCTGCCCGGCCAGGGACTTCGAGGATCGGCACACGAACCCATGGAGATGGTTCATGGCCTGGGTGAACGGACCTCGTCGAGGCGGTAAGCGGAGGAGGGGCACGGCGGGATTGTCGGCGAAGGCGAGCTGAAGGTACGCACCGTTTTCTCGCGCCGCTTTCGTTCCCTCCTTCTTCCCTTTTGTTCTCCACCCGCCCTAGCTTACGATTTCACGCCCCACACGGCTTTCGGGACGTCGCCATCGATTATACGTCTCCGTTCACCTTCCCTTTCGCGACATCCCTCCTCGTTTCTTGCCCATTGCTTTGTCCTCGGATCGATGAGGGTGAGAAGTGCTCCAGATGAAGCTGACGTCGTATGTTCCTCGCAGAGATATCGTTCCGCGGCCCATTGTCGCACGACGTTGCTTGGGCAGTCATCGCTGTCGTCGTCGATGTGAGCTCAGCGCTCAGCAGGAGGATGTATGGTCGTTATGTAAGGCGGCCGTCCGGGATCAAGCTCTTCTTCGCTGTTCAGCGGCACCAGCTCCGCTTCACATCCCCCTCCCCCCTTTTCCTCGATGTTCTCACAATCACAACTTGTGTAGCCTCTTCCATATCCATAGATTTCTATTTATCCTCCCCAGCCAGGATCCCAAGAATATATTCACAGCTTAAAACATTTTCTTGTGCAGTGAAGGCAGTGCAGCTGCGTTTCGTGTTTCCTGAGTTCCTCTGTGCAATTCCTCTATGCCGATCGGGGCATGTTGGTCTCTGGCATGTGGCGGTCCCCTTGATCTTTACAGTAAGCGCCGCGCAGGACGACGCGCCGTTTATCCTGAGAGGAAAGCATCCTTCGACCCCAACAGCTTTCAAGAAGAAGCACGGCGCGCCGGTGTCATGCAGTGTGCCAGACTGCCAGGAGTACTCTCCCGCGCGGACCGACGACGGACGCGCGTGTTCGACGACGCCCCGTCCCCGGCCAGCTCCGCGACAGACCTGAGCAGCGTCGATCGTGCAGCGTCGCACGAAGGAGGAGCGTCCCACTGGCAGTCAAAGGATCCGCAAGTGTCTGCACCAGGCGACGGGCGTCCGGCGTGCTCGCCCTTCCACCTTCTGCTCAGGTAGGTTCCTTAGCTAGGTGCACGCCAAAGCCGCGAATCACGCAGAGACGGGGGAAAGAATTGATGGCGAGAGAAGGAAAGAAAAAGTGAAAAAAACAGCTGATAAAAGAAAAGGAATGAAAAAGAAAAAGAGTCGAGCGAAGACGGAAGACGAACGACAGAAAGACGAAAAAACAAGCAAGAACAGGTAAAGAAAAAAAGCCGCTGCTGACCGGGTACGGACCAGGCGGTCTGGGGACGAGAGTACGCTACATACACACACACACGCACGTCGCGACTGCCTACACGCTACTTACACACAACACACGGCAGACGGATACACACACCCCCACGCCCGCGCCCGCGCGAGCCCACCCAACCCCATCCCACCCACTGCGTCCTTTCACTCGCTCCCATCCCCCTCGTCTCCCTCTCCATCAAGCCGCACGACCTCCAAATACCCCTCGGGCACCAGCGCATGCCCCCCGCCCTCCGCGCGCGCGCGCTCCACCACCGCCCAGCCAACCCCGCCCCCGCGCCCGACAACACGCACCAGCTGGTCCTCCGCAAGCGCCATCTCCGCTGTGCCCTCCGGCTCGAACGCGTACAGCGCGCGGTACGTCCCCGGCAACAGCGGCCGCTCCGCGCCCCCGTCCTCCCCGTCCCCGTCCTCCCCATCCACGTACTCCCCGTCGTCCTCGTCATCCGCGTTCGACGCGTCGTCCGCATCAAAATAATCCGCCTCGTCGTCCGACGTCGCCCCCGACGCAGGCCCAGACCCGGACCCTAATCCAGACCCAGACCCAGAGGGGAACGCGAAGCTCGCATACGGGTCCGCAATCTCGCGCTCAGGCGACGCGACGTCAAAGTTGCGCGCAAAGTCTACCGGACTCGGGCCCGCGCCCGCGCCTCCTCCTGCATTACTTGCGCCCGCGCTAGCCGGTCCGTCCGCCGCGCGCCCCGCCCACCCGAGCGAGAGCCCGCCCCACCTGAACCCTCCCCATGCCCCGCTGCCGCTACCACCAGCGCCGCCGCCGCCGCCGCCGGTGCTGCTACCGGGCACGTCCGCGCCGTCGTCCTCGACGGACGAGCGCGAGGAGCGCGAGGACGCGGACCACGTCGACGCGGGGCGGTTGAGGCGGCGCGTCGCGCGCGGGGCGTCGGCGCCCTGCCCGCGGTGCCGCGCGTCCGCCGTGGGGAACGCAAAATCCCGGATCTTGACGAGCAGCGAGCGCCGCCCTGTCGCCGCCGCCGCCGGCGGTTCCGGGGCCGGCACTGCCTGCGCGGACGCCGAGGTTGGAGATGCGGTTGGTGTGGTGAGCGTGGAGAGCGCCGCGGTAGCAGGCGGCATCGGCGTGAGAGGGTCGAGGGAGGCGTCGTCGGGCGCCGCGGCGGCGTCCAGGTCGATGGAGGGCCCCGCGGAGGGCGCGTTGGAGAAGCGGTGCGTGGCGGTGGACGGGGGGCGGGAGGAGCGGGTGGAGGCCGCGGCGGACGCACGGCGGCTGGCAGCGGGCGAGGGCGGGGCGGGGCGGTTGGAGGTGAGGGAGTCGCGGTGTGCGTGGGAGAGATTGGGGGGCGACGCGGCCGTGAGGATCATGGTGGTGTGTGTGGGCGTCGTGGGCGTCGGGACGGGCAGAGGGAGGGTCGTGGTCGTGATCGTGGGCTCCGCCGCGGTCGTGGACGTGGTTGCTGAGGAGGTTGCGCCCGTCGGAGTGGTGGGCGTCAGTGCGCTATTTGGAGATGCGGTGGTGCCGTTGGTGTTCGTAACGCCGCTCTGGGTCTGCGTGGGGGTCGGCTGCGTGGCAGAGGGCTTGCCGTTCGACCGCTGCGGGTGCTGTTGCGACATGCCGGCTGTAGATAGCGTCGCTGCGGACGACGCGTCGAGCGGGTCCCTGAGGCTCTTGCGTGGTGGGGGCGGGGGCTTGACTGCAAACTCGTGCGAGCCGGGGACGGGTGGGGGGAGGAAGGAGGAGGAGGGGGAGGGGAAGGGCGAGGAGGACGGGCGGGAGTCGACCTGGACGGAGAGCGAGGGGCTGTCTGCGCGTGTGCGAGCTAAATCAGGCGCGGGCGCTGATGCCGAACCCAGCAGCAGACGCTTACCTTTTGCGTGCGTGGCCATTCTCGGCTGCAGTCCTGCGAACGAACGAACGAGTTGCAAACGTGTCGGCCAGCTGGCGACGGCGGTCTGTCGCGTGGTGCGGCCTTTTATTAGATTGCTCGGTCGGGGCGCGCGTGGTCGTGGTGTACAAGGGCAAGGTGGGTGCCCCGCGCCGTCGTTGCTGTCGTCGTCGTGGGCGTGCGGATGCTGGAGGTGGGTGTGGGCGTGGGCGTGGGCGTGGGCGTTGACGACGGCGGCGAGGAGAAATTGCGGGCATGCCGACTCGCGGCGATCGGCGACTGCGGCGCTGCCCGGCCCCGCGCCACTCGTTGCCACCCGCTGCTCCGAGGCTCCGTCCACCAGCAACATTCTGCTCGACCATCGCTGCCCGAGAATCCTCGTGAATACCCTGCTCGGCGGCAGTCACCATGACCGTCGGAAGCACGGGAACACGACGCGCATGCAAGCTTCACGTCAACCCCGTCGATGCATGTACCTTCGTTCTGGACGTCAAATTATCCATGTTCCACCATTTGCACCGTCTGCGGATCCGTTGCTCAGGATTGTCTCCGTCCTGGCTGTTGCTTCTGCCCAGTCCGGCAATTTCTGTACGTATTTTCAGGTGCTAAGTCTCCTTTGTTCCCTCTTGCTCACTCGCGTGCCCAATCTTGTCTTTGCGACTTCCGAATAGTAGTCTGTGGTCCCTGTCTTCAATCCGTGAACGGCGATCATGGGCCAAACAAGTCACTCAAGCCGCGCTCGTCCACCCGCGCGACTTGCGCGATGCTTACAGGTACTCTTCCATCGCATTCATACGCGACTGCTTCTTCGCCTAGCTGCTCCGCTTTCGCTAGGTGCGACACGAGACAGCAATCATCGCGGTGGACATTCGAGGATGGCCTGCGCAGAGGCCACTCATGATTCTGGTCGTGTCTCACCCGGTGCAACAGAATGGGTCACCATTAGTCTCATTCCAAGACCGCTCACGCGTTCGGCGTTCGGGAGGGGGTCGGTAGAGCCTAGGGTCACCATCATTATACTACATTGTCTCGTGGTCCACGTTTCAGCGTCGTCTCGAGCCGCAGCCGGTGCACCCCGCGCTCGCAATCGCGAGGCTCGTCAGCTCTGCCCTGGGCGTCCGCAGATGCCGAAGGCCCTCTGCATATACTACGACGACAATGGGTCCGGCTCTCCAGCTCTAATTGCGCGAGAATATAGCCTTCTGCTGAGTAGCGGGATGCCGCCTGTCGGCGCGCGTTGTTGACTCGACCATGCGCACGTGTGCCGAAATCGACGCGGTTGGGTCGCTAGGTCCTTCACTCGCCCAAGCTTTGACCGGCCTCTTGCGTCTTCTGGTTTCTCGTGGATGTGCATAGCGCCGCCGATGGGCCGAGCATCGCCCTTGAGTCTGTTCGCTCGCCAACGCCTCCGACGAGCAGAGCGACCAACTCTGGGCGTCCGCTTCGTCTGCCTTTGCGTCCGTAGACGCGCCGACGGCTGGACGAACTCTGCAGCTGCGATAGAGGCGCTCGCTCGCTCTTGCACGGCGGTCACGGCCTCGAATCGGGGAGCGGGGGAACATGGGCCGAGCGCGTCTGGCGTCGTTCTGCGTAGGAGAGTTCGGTACTGAGCGCAGGCTTACCTCTGACCAACACGTTCCCTCGTGTTCTGAAAAGGAGCGGTGCTCAACAATGCGAGACAGCTCGGTTTTGTTCAGTGCACACGGACTTGTACGTTGGGAAAGTTGGAGGAATATAGATACAACTCTATGGGAATCGGACGCAGGCACGTGAGGTGCGATTTCGGAAACACCGCGCAAAGGGGGAATACGAGCACGAGGGTCCTTCATTCACGCCGACGCGTCGAAGCCGAGCTGGGGTGAGCCACGGCCGCCTTGCATAACGACTGCTCACAGCGTTCTGGTCCATTCTACCAGGTCCGAGGTCAGCGACGAGCCAAGCACAGTTGTGCAGGAGCTTTACGACAAACCAGCATTCGCAGCTTCATCTAGAACACTCCCCTCCCTCATCGATCCGAGGGCACAAGCGGGTGAAGGCGAGCTCTGCGGGGGCGTGTAATCGATGGCGACGACCCGGGAGTGGCGTGGGGCGTGAAAACGTAGGGGCAGGCAGAACACAAAAGGAAAAAGGCGAGGGCGAGGGTGAGTGACAGACAATGGTGCGCACCTCCAGCTCCAGCTCGCCATCGTCGACGATCCCCCCGATACTCTACCTTCCTCTGCCTCTGCCGCCACGGAGAGGTCCGGTCAACCAAGCCATGGGTTGGCGTGCCGATCCTCAAAGTCCATGGCCGGGCAGTTCCCCTTCTTGTAACGAGTGACCCCATCGCGGCGCGCGTAGAATCGGTCGCGCTAGACGCAGGGGAACTTTCCGAGGTAGTTGATAGTGACGACGTGTCGTCTTCGGTCGTACGTGCGCACGAACGGCTTGTTGGTGCACGAGAGGCAGCGCGGTGCGTCCCCGCCGTAGAGTTTTTCGTCGATCACGACGGCGGCCTTACGCTGGCTCAGGGTGGTCTCTTCTCCGAGCCTGAGTTGGTCCCCGTCGTGATCGCCGTGATCGTGAGGCGCGCCGGCCTCTTCCTGGTCCTCCGCGGGTGTCGGCGTTGAAGGCCCTCCGCTAGGCACCGGTACAGGCTCGATAACGGGCTCACCTGCGGGGTTGTCCACCCTGTGGGTGGACGCTGTTGATTTATTGTTGTGCTGTGCGAGGGCGTTACCGTCAACCTGTGGTACGACCACAAGTATCAGCCGCAGCCCTCCAACTGCCTCGATCATCCACCCCTCGCTTCCTCATCTCCCTCCGTACGACCGATGGATCTCACCGCGTGTCGAGCCGCGCGTGACCGCCTGACGTAGGCATCGGTGCGGGCGTACGAAGGGGCTGGCGATGGGGAGGTAGAGGCAGGCAGCGCAATGCGAATGGGGGCGGGAAACGGGAATGGGAACAGGGGAGCGACGAAGGAGGGGGCGATGTACGCGGACACGACGGGGAACTGCGAGCCCGCCTCGCACGAGCTGATGCGCATGCGCGCGGCAGAGGGCTGGGTGTGCCCAGTCATGTTTTTTTGGGACCTGAGGTCCCCCGCGGCTACGCGCGACATACGCGTCCTGACAGGCCTGACAGTGCAGAGGAGCTGCTCGTGAGTGGCTTCATCGATATATCAGCAAAAAGGAAACTCACTCGCAGAAAGACGTTGACCTCTTGCTCGTCGTTGTTAGATTAGGACCCTGAGGACCCTGCACCAGGAGCTGTGCACAAATCTCGTCGCTACGTCATTCAGTTCTCAGGAATATTCACGCACTCGGTAACTTTTTCTGAGTCTAGTATGGCCAGTCGGGTGGGTATCGCGACATGCTGGCTCGTCGCGCTCTCAGATGTGTAGAGCGGCGTGTACGTTGGCTGATGATTGGTGAGGGAGAACTGGTGAGCCTCGAAGGGGCGATGCCAGGCCCCTCCCCTCGTCAGGCCATCTAGACATGCTGCCCTCACAACGAGCGCTAATCGGCTTCTCGTGCGACTCTACGGTGCGATTATCATGCCTTGTTCTCCACTGCCGTACAGTCGTGTTCCGTCGGCTCATGGATGGCTTCGGAGCCAGGAGCAGGGCTTTGCCATCGTTCGAGGGCAGGAACCTGCGGGTCGTTGTTTATCACGCACTGAGCACACCTAACCGCGCCGTGTGCGCAAAGGGAATTCAGCTTTATGCTCACACTTAAATAGTAGAACGTGTTCAGGGGATCAGATGCTTTCGCGTTTCTAGGGTGCGTTGTATGTGATCATTCCTCATATGCACTTTTAAAGTGTTTAGAGGGTGCAGGACTTCTGCTGGCTAGGGCGAGTCGTTCGGGAGAAAGCAAGGACAACGACACGCCGCAGGAGCCCGCCTATAATATTGTTAAGGGCTCAATTGTAGCTTTCCGTTTGCCGCAGCCGCTAATGGGTGTTCGTCCAGCCATCCCTGAAGGACGGAGAGAATAGAGCATTTAATTGACCTTTGTCTCAAATCTACATCACGCAGATTCTCGATATCAAACACGAGGCATGGTGACATGGAACGGTGAAGCAGACGAAGGACATTCAGCATTACATCTGTTCAGAAACTCGGAAAACCGATCCAAGGCAATCTCCATCTAAGCGCAGGTCAAATGACTGATCGGAAAGAAGTATTCAGGACCATGTATAGATCAAGGAGCTTAGCAAGGAAAACGCAACGCACCAAGATCCCAATCGTGCATCCATGCAGTGGAATCGTGTTGAGTGTGCAACTCTGCATCACCTAACCACTTTGAGCTACGATACTGTATCTCCAGAGTATCAACGTTGTTGCGGACCCTATCGTAACGTGTCAGGATCTTTTTGTGTCGGTCCCGCACTGTATGATTCGCTTTGAGACCCGGCGCCTGGATAATATCAAGATAGACAGCCTTCAGCCGCTGCCCATTTTCCGCTCGGTGAATAACCTTCTCTTCTAGATCATGAATAAATCTATCATCATCGAGCCCTTCCGCATCGTCTTTCCCACAGGGTTGGAATATGATTCGAACGGTCTCTAAATACTGGGTAGCAACCCTGCAAAAGTGGCAGAAGACATTGCTGATGATCACAACAGTTGAACGAATAGACGTCGACCGAGGGCAGGACTTGAGAGATGGGTACCAGATCCGGATATATAAATCGGTCGAGGAAATGATTTTTAACATGTGAGGGATTGATCATGGACAAGACCGATGCAACACTTCTTGATACATCGAGGGCCGGTGAATCATCGATGGAATGACAAGCAGTGAACATGAACTGGTTGGCGCGGCCCTCGTTGTACGCTGATAGCAAGAAATAGTATTCGTCGTCATCTTCAATTTCGAGGCTAGTGCTTGGTCGAATGATTAAGAGGGTGGACTTGTTGCCCAACAATGGCACACCTGATGGGATCGTTGAGAGATTCACCCCGCCAGTCAGACATTCTTCAATTGTTATAGAAACGGACACGGTTGTTGGAAGGGTCAAATGAGATATGAGAGACATGACCCTGTCCAATGGACGATGGTTCACGATCAGCTGAGAAAGCCGATCGAGACGAACCTCGAGATCGTTGTGGTGCTCTCCTTCACGGGATAGAACAGGGAGTCAATGATGTAGAACCAAAGATTCGAGCAGGGAACATGAACGCAATAATCTAGTAATTGATGCACACTGACGGCCGGAGGCCAAGCCTCGCACAGAGCAAGATGTGTAAGACCTGTAAATTGAATACTGGTCCATGTTATGGGCCCTCGAAATAAAAGGCGCCTCAAGCTAGGCATCTCAGGCGCAAATAGAGATGATGGATCTATCTCCAGTCATATCCAACTCTTGAGATTAGCGACGCTAAGACATTCCAAGGCGGGCACGCTGATCGGAGTCCGAGAAAGACTGACGGGCGGAGACACGTCAACAACAAGAATATAACGGCACAGACGATGAGAATTTGACTGTATAACGTCCCATGCTGAGTAGTTATAGTCCAAGATTCGTAGCGGGACATCCAAGGTACGCGGAACGAAGTGGTCGATGATACTCTGGGGATGTGAAGACCGCAACTTATGCGTCTCAATCACTGCCCAGACGGAGGGTTGTAGGTATATGACATCTCTCCAGAACCTGCAGACGCTCGATAAGGATATAGCATGGCAAATCAAAGCATTTGTCTGCTTCGGAAACGGCCAGGGTGGGTTTTCATCAAGAATTCTGTCCCGCAGAAAATCGGGGTGTGGAAAGGTCTGTTTGAATATGTCGCCCAAGATTCGGCAAACGTTGTATAGGTTGGCAAAAGTTATTGAGGGTCGCCAAACCCGTGTATACTTCTCGAAGTTATCATAGAATGGTAGGTCAATAATAATACAATGAAAGGAGATCACAAAATTGAGGACATGCCAAATGGTTGTGAGGGCTCAATTGACTCCGTATCCTTCAGGAATAGCCAGATTCAACATTGATCAGCAGATGACCAGGTCAAACACCTTACCTCTCTTGTTCCCCCGGTGGTGAAATCTGATCGTCTTCAGCTTTGAAGCTACTGCTTCAAGTAACTGGAGGATGGTAGGATCAGGGTTGAGACTGGGCGGCATCTTGAACAGAACAGAATGGATAGAGGGCTTCAATCGTCGAGCGTGAAAGGAGGTGAAAGGCCGGCCAGGTAAGGCTGTGCACGTGCAGACTGTTCATCCGAGCACGTGCGCGGGGATTGTCTTGATTTCTCTGTTCAAGCGCGCCGTAGCGATCGACCACGACCACCTGCCCCTACACATTTTGTTCGTGCTTCGAGAAGTATTGACATCGTTGTTCTTTAGGTCATCTAAGGACTCACAGCTTGAGAGGGCACTGCCAGGGACCGTCAAATCTTACAATACCGCCGTTTTGGTCGCTGGCCTCAAGCATCAACCGGTTTCCTAACGTTGCATACGACAAGCCACTGTTTGCATTCTCTCCGTCCGCTCTCCTCGCTGTGCGCTGCAGCGACTAGAAGAAATCTTTCCGTGCGTACTGTCAGACTGATTGGTTTCACCCATGCTTGCAACTTATAGACTTTATCTGCGCGGCATATCCCTTCCCTTCTCCGCCCTGCTTCTTCCGGCCATTCCCTTGTCCCCTCGTACTCGGCACGCCATCTTCTCTATTTTTCTGTCCCATTCCCACAAGCGCGACACGCGAGCGCAATCATCGCCTTCACCACGGCGCACGCAGGAGCATGGTATGAACAATCTGAGGAGGGTGTCTCAGGGCGCAACGACCGCAGTGCTCGAAGTGGACACAAGATCGTTACCCAGGCCGTCTAACTTCTTCAAAGCATTGAGTCCAGATAACGTGCGAGAGGAGTTCCCGGTCTAGATACCAGTTCATTGTTTCCTCAGTTCACCGGCGCGCCGATGACGGGGCATAGTGAACGGTACCGGGACGTTTTTGTCGTGAAAGCTGCGAGTCTGCGAGAGAATCGCTTATGCTGAACGTCGCCAAATGGATCCTGAAGATTGCATAGCATCATGGACTGCGCGCATGCGAAACCGGCAGGCGTACAATGTCGATTGGTGCCACGGAATACCGTAGATCCGTCCTGGATTTTTCGTTCCTAAGCTTAACATGGAAACTTGCTTCAAACGTTGCTGCTGGTGTACGCTTAATATGAACGGAAAGGCCTCTGATTTTGCCCTTGAAAGAGAGGAGCGCCACGACCGGCTCGATTTTGATCGGTGCACACAGATCAAGTCGTTTTGACACCTTCTCTAGATTGCAGCTCGTTGGGAAGATAGAAAAGGGAAATACAAATGCAACTGTAGAGGAATCGAACAAATACACAGGACGTGACTTCGAAAACATTATGAAAAGAGGAGAAATGCGAACGGGAGAAAAAAGTCCTTCGCACGCTGCAGTAGTAAAACAAGACCTCGAAGGATCGCGTGACCGTATACTCGTAGCACACTCACTTCCGGTTCACCCGGTTCGAGCAAGTCGAGCACGACAGAAGCAAAAATAATCACCCCTAGTATTGGAAACCTCGTCAGCTTCATTGGCATCTGACACACTCCTGCACCCTCATCGATCCGAAGCAAATGCGAAGGGCAAGAAAACAGCAGAGATGTCGTGAAAGGGAAAGCAAAGGCGAATGTGTGATCGATGATGACGATGCAGATAGTCGTATGGGGCGTGAAAGCATAGGGACGGGCGCAGAACAAAAGAGAAGGGAATGGATGCAAGGGCAGGCAAGAGAAAACGGTGCGTACCTTCAGCTTCACCTCCTCTTCGTCGATCCCGCCGTGCCCCTCCTCCGCTTACCGCCACGACGAGGTCCATTCACCCAGGCCATGAACCATCTCCATGGGTTGATGTGTCGATCCTCGAAGTCCCTGGCCGGGCAGTTCCCCTTCTTGTGCCGAGTGATCCCATCGCGGCGCGCGTAGAAGTACAGGTCGCACCAGTCGCACGGGAATTTGCCCAGGTAGTGGACGGTGACGACGTGTCGCCTGCGGTCGTATTTACGGCGGAACGTCTTGTTGCACGGTACGCAACGCATGATGTCCCCACCGTAGATGTTCTCGTCGATCACGACGGCGGCCTCGCGCTGACTCAGGGTGGTCTCGTCTCCGAGCCTGAGTTCGTCCCCGTCGTGATCGTCGTCCTCGTGAGGCTCGCTGGCCTCTTCCTGGTCCTCCGCGGGTGTCGGTGTTGAAGGCCCTCCGCTAGGCAGCGGTACAGGCTCGATGACGGGCTCACCTGCGGGGTTGTCCACCCTGTGGGTGGACGTTGTTGATGTGTTACTGTTGTGGTAGAGGGCGTTACCGTCGACCTGTGGAACGACCACAAGTATCGGGCGCAGCCCTCCAGCTGCCTCGACCGGCCTCGGGGCAGGCATGGGCGCGATGCGCCTGAACCCGCCCTCCAAGGACCAAGTCCTCTCAGGCCCCGCTCCGCTCCCAATTTCCATCTCCATGACCTCGCCTTTATCCCCTTCATCCTCCCTCATGCCCCCCACCGCGCTCGCCCCGACAGTCGCCTCTCCCAGCCCTTCCTCCATCCTCGCCCTCTTCGGCAGCGGCGCCTCCTCCGCGTCCATCTCTCGCTTCCTCGTCTCCCGCCGCAAGACCGATGGGTCCCACCGCGGGTCGAGGCGCGCCACGGTGATCGTGCGCGCCATGGCAGCCCAAGGACCCATGAAGAGCCTCACGGCACCTTCGAGCGCCGAGTGCGTCGACCGTTGGGCATCGGTCGGTATGATGCGCGCCATCGAAATGGCGTCGGGGGCGGTGGCGAGGGCGGGGGCGGGGACAGAGGCGGCATCGGTGGCTGGGGCGACGAGGGTGGTGGGTGCGGTGGGGGAGGCGGGGGCCACAGTAGTTGGAGGTGCGGCGGGGGTGGCGGGGGACGGGGACCCTTCCGGGGCGGGGCTGATCGGCCCTGTCGGTATCTCACGGATGGGCGTGGGAGTCGGTAAGGGCGCATGCGATGATAGACAATGAGGGGCCAGTACCGGAGTCGAGGTGGACGCCCAGGTAGGAAGGGAGAAGGGGATGGGAGCCGGGAAGGGAAAGGGGGGAGCGGCAAAGGATGGGGCGGGGTGGGCGAACACGGCGGGGAAATGCAAATCCGCGTCAGAGGACGGGGTATAGCCAGTCACATTTCTAAGGACATGGAGTTCCCTGCGGCTACGTGCAACATGTGCGTCCTGACAGTAAAGAAGAGCGGCTCGTCGTGAGTGGCACCGCCAATGTGTTAGAGAGAAAGGACATTTACCCGCAAATCTTCACTGAGCTCTTGCTCAGCGTTGTTGAATTGGGACCCTGAGGGCCCCGCGCCAGGAGCTGTGTACAGATCTTGCCACTGACACTGACAAGCCGTGAGGAACATGTACGCACTGGATAATTCTTCCTGTGTCCAGGAAGGCCAACCGGACCTGTAACGCGACATGCTTGTCGCGTTTGGAGAGGTGTGGAGAGATTTGTACACCGACTGGTGAATGGTGAGGAAGATCTGAGGAGGCTCAGAGGAGCAGTCAATTGCTAGGCCCCTCCGCTCGTTAGGCAATCTAGATATACCCCCCTCACGGTGAGCGCTAATTGACTTCCTGTACGATTCCACGGTGCGTGTACAACGCTTTGTTCTCTGATGCCGTACACTCATATCATGTCGCCTCATAGGCTTGGCTTCGGAACCAGGAGCAGGGCCTCGCCATTATTCGAAGGCAGCCTATGGATCATTCTTTATTACGCACTGAGCACAGCATCTCACAACATTGTGTGCGCAATTCAGCCCCATGCCCACACTTGAGGTTGACGACGTGTTCAAGTGATCAGATGGGTCCGCATTTCTGGGGTATGTTGTCTGTTATCGATTCACTTTTAAACTTCTTCTGATGAACAAGGAGGAGTTTACCCACATCGCGGGAGCCCGCTTACAATATCGCTCGGGGTCCATTTGTTGTGATTCTTTCGATGCAGCCAGTCGGTCTTCATCCAGGTATCCTTGAAGACAATATGTCTATTCTGCCCATATCTGACCACTATACGAGGGCATTCTCACATATCCTCTTATCTGAACCCTCGCGCCAATACTGCCTCCGGTCTGGAGTATTGAAATTAAGCCTCGAGGTTGTAGGCGCATCAGGGCGCTTGATTCTAATGATTTGCCATCGTGAACGGCAATATTAGAAACCAACCGCCTTCGAAGTCCTTCTAGCCGCTTCTGAGATCCAGCATATCGCGCTTGTCCCAAATTGCGTACAGGTACACCCAGGCAGGTTTCTTTGCGTCAATTTTCACTAGGAGCATTTCTTACTGTCAAGTTGCGAGGGAGGCTGGAGCCTAACGGCGTTTGAGAGGGCAAGCGAGCCGACTATCGCGATGAGCAACAAGAGATCTGATCTATGGCACCCCATTCGGTATATTCGAGTGGCGAGGTCGAATATGGTTCCACTTCTTCGCGAGTTCCATTGGTCGTTGTCGGGGCTACGCGTCGTCGGGTGAAACATCTTGTCACTCGGACGGTGCCGGCTTGGTACTCGCATGGCAGCATGTGTCTATTGCATGCTACTTTGTGTCCGCAAATTCCATCTTTTCGTGTTCTGCTCAAAGTCTGAGGATCCCCCTTCCATGTAACCATGCTACATCTTTGCCTGACTTCGATGTTCTACCTCCTGATGGTCAAGTCATTAGCCACCTCGTGCAGTCATGCAGAGCCTTCGCCGAGCGGGAAAGGACCTGCGCGCTTGGTCGAGCATTATTCGTTTTATGAGTTCATGGAGCTAGACCCTTGGTCCGTATCCTTCATTATGCGTTGATCTATTAAAATCTCATCGATTCTACGAGGGCCACGACGAGGATTTGCCTGCATCGCTTGCTAGGTCTTGGCTTTCCGGTTCTTGGATCTGGCCGTTGAGAAATTGTTGTGCGCACAATCGATAGACGTTGTCCGGTATGGATTAGGAAAAGATATACGGGAGAAGTGCATGTAAGTGTTTTTTATTCTTGCCGCCGCTCATATCTCATACAGATTCTTTACCCATCCGAGAGGAAAATTTCGATGAGAATCGTGTAGCATCTCTTGTTCCGTGATGCAACCTGATGTGGCAAATTTGGAGGCGACGAACTAGACAGAGATAATGGAAAAATTGGTGGTTCTAACCTGGTCATTGATATAAGATAGTATACACGAGATATAGCGCATCGCTGCGCATATGGGACGGTAAAGCAAACCGCGCCACTCGATGGAAGTGGGCGTTGGAGGAAAGTTGAAAGTGAACCCGCTGCTATGGCGCAGACTCCGATTTGGTTGCCGACCGTTCAGCCTCCGCTGGTCTCCTCGGCGTTCAACCTCTTCATGAAAAATGGATATCTGAGCGCTCAAAGGTGCCATTGTCCCGCCTTCCACCGACTTTGGGATACTCTGACGTAGCTGGAAAAATACTACGTCAATGGAAGAATCTGTGACCTCGCCAGCTAACGCGCGCAATCCTTATTCATATTGAGTGTCTAGCTCAGTGTGCTCGCATCGATCCATATATGATGGAAGGCTATGAGGAAGTTTTGGATGCGCGCAGCGGCGACGAATCTCACTTGAATCCGTGATCGAGGACATCCTGCATCGACTCAGCAAAACGGCCGAAGGCAGCTCGGATTTGACCGGAGCTGTTCTTCCGAACTCGCGCGCGGGTAGGATTGTCTCAGTTCTTCGAGTCCCTCCTGAAGGAAAAGACACAATGGAATGCGATTTTTTCAATGCACGCAGAAGAACTTGTGTATTTTGGATACAATTTCTAGATTACAGCGTGTCGAGACGACTCAGGCGGGAGAAAAAGGGAATATACACAGAAGTGTCAGATAGATACTCAAGGCGATCTTGAAAACACCATGAAAAGAGCAGCAATGCAGATAGGAGAAAATTAGTCAGTCCTTCACAAAGTGCTGAAGCCGTGCTGTGGTAAAGCGCGAGGAACTTGACGGACCGCGTGACCTACTACATAGTAGCGACTACCAGCACAGACCAGCACACTCACTCCACTCCACCATGTCCGAGCATGTTGACGATAACACAAGCAAGGCCGCGAATGAACATCCCTATTGGAAACGTCGTCAGCCCCATCCGACACACTCCTGCACCCTCATCGATCCGAGACCAAAAGCAAAATGCAAGAAAATAGCAGGGATGTCGTGAAACGGAAAGCGAAGGCGAGTGTGCGATCGATGATGACGATGCAGAAGTTGTGGGGGGCGAAAGCTTGGGGACAGGAGCAGAACAAAAGGGAAGGGAAGGAATGCGAGAGCGGGCAAGAAACCATGGTGCGTACCTCCAGCTTCAGCTCGCCATCGCCGATGATCCCGCCGCACCTCTACTCCTACCGCCACCCCGAAGGTCCACTTAACCAGGCCATGAACCACCTCATTGGGTTTGTGTGCCGATCCTCGAAGTCCCTCGCTGGGCAATTCTCGTCCTTGTGACGAGTGACCCCATCACGGCGTGCGTAGAAAAACATATCGCACCAGTCGCAGGGGACCTTGTTGAGGTAGTGGATGGTGACGACGTGCCGTCTGCGGTCGTACTTGCGCCCAAAGGACATGTTGTTGCACGCGAGGCAGCGCAGTGGGTTCCCGCCGTATATCTTCTCGTCGATCACGACGGCGGCCTCGCGCTTGCTGAGGCTGGACCCGTCTACGAGCTGGTGTTGGTGCTCATTGTGATCGTAAATGCCGGCCTCTCCAGCCTCATCTTGGTCGTCCGCAGGCGTTGATGTCGAAGGCCCTCCGCTTGGCAGCGGTACAGGCTCGACGACGAATTCTCCTGCAGGGTTGTCTACCCTGTGGGTGGACGTTGTTGATGTATCGATGTTCGATTGAAGGGCGTTGCCGTGAACCTGTGGAATGACCACAGGCATCGGGCGCAGCCCTCCAGCTGCCTCGACTGGCCCGGTTGCAGGCTTGGGCGCGATGTGCCTGTACCTGGTCACCTCAGACCCAGTCTTCTCCTTCCCCTCGCTTCCCACTCCTCCCTCACCCTCCCTGATCTTCGCCTTCGATATACCTTCCTCCTCCTCATTCTCACGTGCGCTCCTCTCCACGCTTGTCCCGATAATCACGTCCTCCACTCCTCGCTCCACCCTCGCTCTCTTCTGCGGTGGCTGCTCCTCTGCGTCCACTCGTCGCTTCCTCCTCTCCCGCCGGAGGTCCGATGGGTCCCACAGCGGGTTGAGGCGGGCCACTACGATGGTGCGCGCCATATCAACCCAAGGACCCTTGAAGGGCCTCACGGCGCCTTCTAATGCCGAGTAGGTCGACCGTTGCGCGTCCGTTGGTATGACGCGCGCCATGGCGATGGCATCAGGGGCTGGGGCGACATGCAGGGCGGGAGCGACAGGGGGTGCGGGTGGGCTGGTGGCGGCGACGGTGGTGGGAGGCTTGGCGGGGGTGGCGGGGGACGGGAGTTCCTCTGGGGCGGGGCTGAGCGGCCCTGTCGGTGTGTCAGGGATGGGCGTGGGCGTTGGTGCGGCCGCATGCGGTGCCCAGCGATGAGAAGCTGGCACCGTCGCCCAGGTGGAGGCCCATGTAGGCGGGCCGACTGCGATGGGGGCCGGGAAGGTGGAAGGCGGAGTGACTACAGAGGGTGCGGGAAAGGGGGAAGCGGGAGCGACGAAGGAGAATGCGGGGTGGATGGTCACGACGGGAAATTGCGAGCCGACGTCGCGCGACCGTGCGCGCATGCGCGCCTCAGAGGACTGGCTGTAGCCAGCCCTGGTTGGTGGGACATGAAGTCCCGCACAGCTACGCTCGACATGCGCACCCTGACGGTGCAAGGGAACGCATCGTGAGTGGCACCGTCGACGTGTCAGAACGAAAGAAAACCTACTTCCGGAATCGCAATGGGCTCTTGCTCATCGTTGGTGGACTGAGACCCTGAGGGTCCCGCGCCAGGAGCTGTATGAAAGCTGTTCTGGTAAAATTCAAGGCCCTGAAGGACATGTACGCACTCTCAAGTTCTTCCTGTGTCCAAGACGGCCAGCCGTGTATTCTGTGCGACATGGCTTCGTGCTATGGATGCTTGTGGAAGGTTTTCAGGTGTAGGTGGGTCGGCTGGTAAATTCTGGATGGGCGGTTGATGGTTCGGCTCCTCTCGTCAAAATCATCTAGATATACTACTGCCCCCAGGGCGGGCGTTTCCCGACTTCTCGAACGATTCCACGATGCGACCACCACGCCTTGTTCTTCGATGCCGCCTAGCCGTATTCTCTCGCCTATTGACATTGAGTTTGGAACCAGGAATGCGGTGCGTCATTGTTCAAAGGCAGGAAGAGGCTGTCCTGCGCGTGTTACGAAATGGGCCTGACTACCAGCGCCGAGTGCTGGAATCGGATTTCTGCCTCATGTCCACCCTTCAGGAGGGGAGCGTGTTCAACTCATCATATACGTCTGTGTTTCTAGGGTACGTTACCTGTTATCATTCTGCATCTGAACCTCGATAGAGTTGGGATGATGCAGGTCTTCTGATGGCGGGGCGGGGCCTTCGGGACAAAGCAAGGACGGCGAGGAATTTACCCACGTCACGGTAGCCCGCTTCCAATGTCGGTCGGTCCTCGACTATAGCGGTCAACACAGTCATCAGTTGGTTTCCCCTCGCTCGGGTTTCTTCTCCTGACGGCTTTTCTTTGCTGTCCATATTTCTCTGCCATGCACGGGGATTTTCATCTTCATCGTTCCATGCTGCTCTCTCGTGCCGATACCGCGTCGTCAGTTCAAATTAGGCCTCGTGTCTCGAAGTTGTAGGCGCATCAGGGCGCTTGATTTTTGGGATTTGCCATCGTGAACGGCATCATGAAGAACCAATTGCCTTCGAAACTCCGATCTTCTAACCGCTTCTGAGATCCAGCACAATGCGCTTGTCCCAAACCGTGCACAGGTACACCAAGACATGTTTCTTTGCATCTATTTGTTCCCTTTTCTTTCCTCACTTGCAGCATAGCTTCTTGTCAAGTCGCGTGGTAGACTCCGGATTTACGGCGTTTGAGAGGGCAGGTGAGCTGACTATCGCGATGAGTAACAAGAGTCCTGATCTATAGCACCCAATTCGGAATATTCGAGTGGCGAGGCCATGTTCTATCGGTCCTCATCGGAGCTACATGTCGTTGGGTGAAATCCCCTGTCACTCGAATGGTGCCGGCCTGGGACTTGCGGTCTATTGCGATCTTGTGTCCGCCGTCGGAAGCACACGAACGAAGACGTTGTTCAAGACTCAAGCCTGAGCCTGCTCGGTTCACAGGGCATTCAAGCTTCACGTCAAACCCATTTACGATGTCTATGTACGTACTTTTTTTCTGGACGTTAAGTCGCCCATGTTCTAACATATGTGTCATCTGCGGATTCGTTGTTCAAGATCGTCTCCGTCCCTGCCGTGGCATCTGCTCAGTCTGGCCACCTCTCTCGCTGCCCTCGTCCGCTTTGTGTGGGTATTTGCAGGTGCTAACCCTCCTTTTTTCCGTCTTGCTTGCTTGCGTGCCTGTTCACGCCTTCTCAACATCCATCGACGGGGCTGGGGCCTGCAGTCCCTGGCAGTTTGACTAGCCCCCGGCCATCAAGTGCTCCCTCGACATAGTACCGCCGATGAGCTAAACACCGCCGTTTGGTCTGTTTGTTCGTCAACGCGACAAGCAGAGCGACCGACTCTGGGTGTCCGCTTCGTCTGCCTCTATGACCATAGATGAGCAGACAAACTCTGCAGCTTTAACATAGGGGCTCGCTCATTCTTGCAAGGCCGTTGCGTAATTGGGGGGCAGCGAAACGTGTACCAATGCAGGCTGTCTATCATCGGTCTGCGTAAGAGACTCGGAGTGCGGTACAGGGAACTCGAACCGGGAGCGATGCACACTGAGTATAAACTACGTCTGGTCGACACGATCACTCCATTACTCTTCTCTCTGAAAGAGAGAAATGGCCCAGGAAACGCGAGATATAGCTCACTCTTGTTCAGCGCACCGGGTTTTGTGAATATTTGTCATATTTTGGTCTGCCAAGAAAAATAATAGAAGAAATGCTAATACAACTCTATGGGAATTGGACACAGGAGATGCGATTTCGAAAAGATTGTGAATAAGGGGAATACGAGTGCGAGAGGTCTTCACGGCGGCGGTGAGCTGGTGAACGACGACGACGATCTTACATAATGACTGCAAGCAGCATTCTGCTCCAGTCTACCAGATCCAAGGTCGGCGACGAGCCAAGCACGGCCGTGTAGGAGCTGTACGACAAACAAACAGTGTCAGTCTCATCTAGAGACACTCTCTTCCCTCATCGATCCGAGCACACAAGCAATGAGCAAGAAATAATCAGGGATATCACAAAAGGGAAGGTCAAGGAGAGCTCTGCGGGGGCATGTAATCGATGGCGACGACTCGGAAGTGGTGTGGGGCATGAATAAGGGGTTGGAAGAACACAAAAGGAAAGGAAACGAGAGGGAAATCAGGCAAGAGACGACGGTGCGTACCTTCAGCTTGACCTTCTCCTCGTCGATCCTGCCGTGCCCCTCCTCCGCTTACCGCCACGACGAGGTCCGTTCACCCAGGCCATGAACCATCTCCATGGGTTCGTGTGTCGATCCTCAAAGTCCTTGGCCGGGCAGTTCTCCTTCTTGTGCCGAGTGATTCCATCGCGGCGCGCGTAGAAGTACAGCTCGCACCAGTCGCACGGGAACTTGCCAAGGTAGTGGACGGTGACGACGTGTCGCCTGCGGTCGTACTTACGGCGGAATGTCTTGTTGCACGGTACGCAACGCATGATGTCCCCTCCGTAGATGTTCTCGTCAATGACGACGGCTGCCTCGCGCTGGCTCAGGGTGGTCTCGTCTCCGAGCCTGAGCTGGTCCTCTTCGTCCTCGTCCTCAACAGGCTCGCTGACCTCCTGCTGGTCGTCCGCAGATGGCGATGTCGAAGGCCCTCCGCTAGGCAGCGGTACAGGCTCGATGACGAACTCACCTGCGGGGTTGTCCACCCTGTGGGTGGACGTTGTTGATATATCGTTGTGTTGGTAGAGGGCGTTACCGTCGACCTGTGGTACGACCACAAGTATTGGGTGCAGCCCTCTGGTTGCCTCGACTGGTCCCGGGGCAGGCATGGGCGCGATAGGCCCGAACCTGCTCTCCAAGGACCAAGTCCCCTCGGTCCCCGCACCGGTCCCAATCTCCGTCTCCATCACCTCGCCTCCTTCCCCTTCACCCTCCCTCGTGCCCCTCACCGCGCGCGCCCCGACAGCCGCCTCTCCCAGTGCCTCCTCCATCCTTGCCCTCTTTGGAGACGGCGCCTCCTCCGCGTCCGACTCGCGCTTTCTCGTCTCCCGCCGCAATACCGACGGGTCCCACCGCGGGTCTAGGCGCGCCGCGATGATCGTGCGTGCCATGGCCGCCCAAGGGCCCGTGAAAGGCCCCACGGCACCTTCGAGCGCCGAGTGCGTCGACCGTTGGGCGGAGGTCGGTGTGACGCGCGCCATTGAAATAGCGTCGGGGGCGGGATCGGTGGTGGAGGTAATGGGGGTGGCGGGGGCAGCGGGGGCGGCGGGGGCGGTCGGCGGGGTTCCACGGGGGCGGGGCAGAGTGACCCTGTCGGCATCTCAGGGACGGGCGTGGGAGTCGGTGCAGGCACATGCTCTGCCCGCCGTTGTGGGGCCGTCTCCGGCGTTGATGTGGACGCCCAGGTCGGCAGGGCAAAAGGGATGGGGGCGGGGAACGGGGTCGGGGGAGTGACGAATGAAGGAGCGGGGTGGGCGAACGAGACGGGGAAATGCGAGGCCGCGTCGTGCGACCTGAAGCGCGTGTGCGTAGAGAAGGGCTGGACGTGCCCAGACATATTTTGTGGGACATATAATCCCCTGAGGCTACGCACGACATGCGTATCCTGACAGCGCAGAGGAGCGGATCGTGAGTGGTATTCTCGACAGAACGAAAGGCAGCTTACCGCCAGCTCGATGTTGAGCTCTTGCTCGTTGTTGTTGTATCGGGACCCTGAGGGCCCCGCGCCAGGAGCTGTGCACAAATCATGTCATTAAATAATTCAGCCCTTAGGAACATATACGCACTGGATAATTCATCCTGTGTCCAGGAAGGCCAACCGAACCCGTAACGCGACATGCTTGTCGCGTTTGAAGAGGTGTGGAGAGGTTTGTACACCGACTGGTGAATGGTGAGGAAGATCTGAGGAGGCTCGGAAGAGCAGATTGCTAGGCTCCTCCACTAGTCAGGCCATCTAGATATACCCCCGCAGTGAGAGCTAATCGACTTCTCGCACGATTCCACGGTGCGCGCACCATGCCTTATTCTCTAGTATTCTATCGCCTCATAGGTTCGGCCTCGGAACCAGGAATAGGGCCTTGCCATTGTTCGAAGGCGGCAACCCATGGATCAGTGTTTATTACGCACTGAGCACTGCCTCTGACAGCGTCGTGCGTGCAAGGCTCATTCTGCCTCATGCCCACGCTCGAGGATAAGGACGTGTTCAAGAGATCAGATGGGTCCGCGTTTCTGGGGTGCGTTGTGCGTTATCAATTCCCATCTGAACTTTGAAGCCGGGATGGTGCAGGTCTTCTGATGGCGGGAGCGAGTCATCCGGGACAAAGAAAGGACGACGAGGAATTTACCCACGTCGGGGGAGCCCGCTTACACTGTCGTTTGGTGCCCATTTGGAGTGATTTGTTCGACACAGCCGTCGGTCGGTCTTTGTCTAGCCATCCTTGAAGAGAATTCGACTCTGTGCATATCTGTCCCGCCATACGAGGTGCCTTTCACCTTTTTCTTCCCTTATTCTTCGTGCCAATACTGCCCCCGGTCTGGATAATTCAAATTAGGCCTCGAGGTTGTAGGCGCATCAGGGCGCTTGATTTTAGAGATTTGCCATTGCACACGGCATTATGAAGAACCCCCGCCTTCGAAAATCCAATCTTCTAGCCACTTCTGAGATCCAGCACAATGCGCTTGTCCCAAATTGTGCACAGGTACGTTTCTTTGCATCTATTTGTCCGTTTTTTTTCTTCACTGCAGCTTAGCTTCTTGTCAAGTCGTGAGGTATACTCGGGCTGACGGCGTTTGAAAGGGAAGGCGAGCCGACGGTCGCACTGGGTAACAAGAAATCTAATCCCTGGCACCCGATTCGGTATATTCGAGTGGCGAGGCCAAATATGGGTTCACTCCTGCTTATGGCCTACTAGTCGTTGTCGGAGCTACGCATCGTCGGGTGAAATATCTTGTCACTCGAACGGTGCCGGCCTGGAACTCGCACGCGTCTATTGCATGCCACTTCATGTCCGCAAATGACATCGTTTCGTACTTTACTCCAAACTCAAAGCTCTTCCTTGCATGTAACCACGCTACGTCCTCGCCTGGCTTCTATACCTGACTACCTGATGGCCGATTCATCAACCGCCTCATGCAGCTATGCAGAGCCTTCGCCGAGTGGTAAAGGGTCCGTGCGCGTGGTCGGGCATTTTTCGCTGTATGAGTGTGTGGAGCTAGGCTTTTGGTCCGTAGCTTTCGTTATGCGTTTATCTATGAAAATCTTATCGACTATACGAGGGTAACGGCGAGGCGCCTGCATGCCTGCGTAACACGTTCCACCAATTCCAGTTCTCAGTCAATCCGAGCCCTCCTCGCCTTTGGCCCTCCCCAGTAATTGTGCGCTTTCCATTTACCCAAATTCTTCTCTAACATGCTCACATCACTGTCGTTTTATTGATATCAATCTGCCATGAACATCCATCCCTCGCTGAGTGGAACTAGGTCTAATCTTCCCGGATTTGAATCTGGCCGTTGAGAAATCAGCGTGCACACAAGTGATAGACGTTTATTGATATTTCTTAAGGAAATATTCGCGAGATAGGTGCACGCGTATGGGTTTGATTTCCGTCGTCGCTTATATCTTATACATTGTTTGAGCTCAGTTTGAACCATTATGTTAGCTCCTCTGCGTTATGCCAAATTCACAGATGGCGGGACTTGGTAGAGGAGATTTCAGCATATACATTATCTTCGATACAGATTCTTTACCATCGGAATGAAATTTGGGCGAAAACTAGCATCTCTTGTTCCGTGATGAAAACCAACTATGGCCAACTTCGGAGGCGATTCCTGGCTCGAATCAGGCAAAGAGAATTCAAGATTATTGTTTTTATCAGTTGGATTCGATAAAACGCGTAATCTTGATAGTAGCGACGAGATATGGTGCGTATGGAACGGTGAAGCAAACCGCGCCACTCGACGGCAGTGGGTGTTGGAGCGTTGGAGGACAAGTTGAAATGAGCCCGCTGCTCCGATTCGGTTGCCGAATATTATATTCAACCTCCGTTGGTCTCCTCGGCATCATATTCGACCTCTTCGTGAATGATTGTTTCTCTGAACACTCAAAGTTGCCATTGTCCCGTCTCACATTGACTTTCGCCTATTCTGACGTAGCTGGGAAAGAAATTTTCAATAGAAGAAACTGTGACCTTAGCCGCTAGCTACCTCAGTCGATCACCGTTCGCATTGAGGCCCAAGACCATTCCTGACCCTCTATACTATTCGTACAGTGCAGGATTTCTAGATATTGCAGAATGGCTATTGACTGAAGGTGCAGAGCCCAATGCACAAGGAGGATACTGCGGCAATGCGCTGCAAGCGGCCACTTATAACGGCCACGAAGCTATTGTGAAACTGCTGCTGGATCGAGGTGCGGAGGTCAACGCACTAGGAAGACAGTTCGGGAGTGCGCTGCAGGTGGCGTCTGCATCCGGCCATGAAGCTATCGTGCAACTGCTGCTAGATCGAGGTGCGGAGGTCAACACACAAGGTACACATGCCTATAATACACTCGAGGCGGCATCTCTTGGTGGCCGTGGCGCCATCGTGCGACTACTGTTGGACCACGGTGCGGAAATCAATGCTGCAGCAGGATGGTCCGGGAGTGCATTGCAATTGGCATCTGTTGGCGGCCATGAAGCCATCGTGCGACAGCTGCTGGATCAAGGTGCGGAAGCCAATGAATCAGGAGGAGAATATGGAAACGCGCTGCAGGCGGCGTGTTCTTTTGGCCATGAAGCCATTGTGCGACTGCTGCTGGATCAAGGTGCGGAGGTCAATGCATCAGGAGGACGGTTCAAGAGTGCACTGCAGGTGGCGTCTACTCATGGCTATGAAACCATCGTGCAACTGCTGCTGGATCGAGGTGCAGAGGTCAATGCATCAGGAGAGCCGTTGGAGTGCATTGCAGGTGGCGTCTACTCGTGGCCATGAAACCATCGTGCAACTGCTGCTGGATCGAGGCGCAGAGGTCAATGCATCAGGAGAGTACGAAGGTGCGCTGCAGGTGGCGTATGATCGTGGCTATCAAGCCATCGTACAACTTCTGCTGGATCGAGGCGGAGGTCAACACATCAAAGGGATCGTACGGGACGACTGCGCTACAGGCGGGCATCTGCACGTGGCCATGAAGGCATCGTGAAATTACTGCTAGACCGAGACGCAAAGGTCAATACACCAGGGGGATTTTACGGAAGTGCACTTCACGCAGCGTCTTTCAAAGGCTACAAAGCTGTTGTGCTTCTGCTGTTATATCGAGGTGCAGAGTACAATGAACAAGGTGGACAGTGTGGAAGTGTTGCGAGATGTATTAACTCCTGTATCGCGCTTTGATCCCAGACGGCGCAGAACCAGAGAGGTGATGCAGATATTATGGGACGCGGGCGCCAGGCTCTACACCATGCCGTCCGAGGCACATTCGGAGGAATATATCTCTCAGCTGCCAGAGAAGGACTTGATGATGGCCGAAGGGAACGCACAATCTCCGGAAACGCGCACCACTAGGCGACGAAGCTAGTCTTGAACATGGAATAAAGGACATTATGTATGGATCGAATCACATACTTCGTCACCGAGTAAAGTAGCCGGTTAATTACGACGCTGTAGATACAGGAGGGACGGAGCGTCGATATAGAGAAGTGCTGAACTGTGAACAAGCAAGGGTGTGAAGTACGGGCTTTGTAAGAGATCGCTGCATGTTGAGACCGCAGGGCGATGTGAGTGACCGGTTTGCAGATGTACAGGTAAATCTGTAGATAATTGAGTGGAACCTAAATGCTTTTCTCGTCATCACTCCGACAGGCATTTAAAACGCGTCCATGAGATGGAAATATCATAGTCATAGATCAAAGAACGAACGTACAGATAAGGAGTATTAAAAGTCTGACCTGTGATCAGGAGATCGCCAAACCTACGTACTCCACTACTTTCCCGCGCGCCGGGTGACACCTTGCTCTGAACGCGCAATAACGACCCTAGCTCTACCCTGCTGCGCCCTTCACTGACAAATAGCATCCATGCTCACCTCTTCTTGCTTCCTGCTGGAGATGTGGCTAGATCTGCACATGGATTTGAAGTAAGGACACCTTGAATATGTAATTAGCGGATGGCTATCAGGGAACATCCTGTAGCCGCACGCAAGCATCTTATCATCCTTTCAAAATCCACTTCGGAGCTCCACCGTCCCATTCCCGCTTGGGCGCGATGCGCTTGTAGCAGACAGCCTGCAGAAGAATGAAACACACGGAGTTGATGAATTTGTGTTTGTTGTTCACAATGATATGAGCGACAGTAAGAGAATAGACAAGTGATCAATACATTGCGCAAATAGACACGCGGGAACCAGACACGGACCGATTGTGCACCCTCGCAAAGAATGCGCATCTGCTTTAGATATCCTTGGTGTGGACGCGTCGGCGTATTTCCCCAGAAAATATGCTTTGCGGGGGCCATTGCACCGTGTTCAAGAGCGCCATAAATTTCGCCATGGTTATGTCAGTAAGTAGGTTTGATAATTCCGGAGCAATTTTGAATTCGTGAGATGGATCAGGTGTCAAAGACAAACCTCTTCATACCGCACTGAAATGTCGCTCCGATGCGTGAGTGGTTCTTTCGCATCGGCGTGCTAGCGCTGAGCGTTGAGTGCCTGCCGGAGTCGAGCAAAGTTATACTGATGCTTGTGCGTGAGAAGGAGTGCGCTATGGCCGACCTAAAAAAAACCCAGACGCGTGCAATGTTATTTGAAGGCGGGGTATATCTATATCAAGGACGCTGCCGCCGCCGTGTGGAATAGAGTACTTGTAGGTCCTTCATGACTCCAGCAAATGAACGAGTTCGATGTGCCGCGGCCGTTTGGACGATGAATGCGCACTGGTGGTTGTGGTATGCAGGGTTAAGGTGCCGGCGCCACATTGTTGTCGTCATTGTCATGGACGTGCTGTTGAAGTGGTCGTGGTGGACGTTGGCGTCGATATACAGTCGATATACTCGCGTTGATCGGCAACTGAGGCGCTGTCGGAGCCTACCAAGCCGGCTTTAGCCGGCACTGGAGACATGAGCGCTTGAGCGCCCAGAGCATCGGTCATCATAAAGGACCATCTACGTCTGTCAAGTTTAGGATCAATTGAAAGACAAACATATCGGAGGGCACAGGACACCGATCTCAAGAAAAAGAGGTGCTAGTTTACCAGCCAGCTCCTGTCACACCAAACCTTCAAGTACGCTGGTTCGCTCGTTACATGGCAAACAGTGCATTCAACGCAGATTTTCAGCCCAGTTTCTCGATAGTATCTCGGTGCGCACTCTTGGAACTATCATCTTCCCTGGTTATATCGTATCTTAACTTGATTTACCAGCGTTTAGTAGCCTTGCTCTTTTCAGCTCTACTCCCAGTCTCCCTCGTCTCCGCTCATTCTCAACACGTTCCTCGCCTTTTCTTTGCTAGTGCCACTCTCACTGGCTGAAGATTGAACTTCAGCAACTTTCTGGATGTTTTACATATCACGAACAGCGTGCAGGCCACAATCTGAGCGATGCTAGGAGGGGCTTGTGGAATGTGACACCCCCGGTTTCGGTTGGAGGAAGGAAGCTCCTGAGGGCGTCGAGCCAATTCAAGATATAGGTAACGTGCGGGTATATGTCGTATTTATCTTGGGAGTATGACACTTTCCCTCAAATGCGGAACAAGAAACCCTGATGATACCTCGACGCTTGCTTGCGAAGGCTGCGAGGGAGCTCGGATGTCAATCTCCTCGGTCGATGTGACTCAAAGTGTGTGTGTCGTAGTCTTGAACGGCGCGTTTATAATGCGTTGCTTTGCGCCCCACCTCCCGCCATCCACTAGTAAAACTGAGATTCCTCTAGGTCGGAAGCAGGTCTACTCGCAACCAGCATTGCTGCAAGAAACAAATAATGCCAATCGAACTGGAATACTCCCTCACCCTCATCGATCCGAGCCAAAACCCGAAAGTGATAACTCAGGAGAGACACCGTGAAGGGGCAGTCGAAGGCGAGTGGACGATCGATAATGACGACGCGGGAACTGTGTGGGGTGCGACAGGGCAGAGATGGGCGCAAAACAAAAAGATCAAGACGAATGCGAGACAAAGAGCAAGCACAGTGCGTGACCTTCATCTTCAGGTCGCTATCGGCGACGATCCCGCCGCGCCTCTATCTCTATTGTCGTTGAGCCATCCGGTTCGTTCGCCAGGCCTCCAACAACCCTTGGCGATGTGCCCTCTGCGGTCGTGCTTGCGGCAGAACCATTTATCGCACGGCTCAAAGCGAAACTCATCCTCACGAGGCTGACCTCATCTGCAAGCTCTCGTCGCGCTGCTCGTTCTGTTCTTCGTGATACTGATAGGGATTGTAAGGCGCACCAGCTGCGTCGTGGCCGTCCTCAGGCGTCGAAGGCCCTCTGCTTGACAACTTGCAGCCTCCATGACGAGCTCACCCATGGGGTTGTCCAACCCCGTGGCTGGACGTCGTTGATGTGATGTTGTTTGTAGAGACGGGCATTGGCGTGGACCTGGGGAGTGATCACAGGCATTGGGCGCAGCTCTCAGCTGCCTCGGCTCGCTTTGGGGTAAGCATAGGCACGATGCGCCTGTCTAGCCTTCGAAACATAGGCTTCTCGCGCCGTCCCGCCGACCTTCATGTCTACTGTCTTTCCTTGATCCCCCCCGCAGTCGCCTCTCGCCGCATTCTCTATCCTTTCCCTATCAAGTGGCAGCTTCTCTCCGAATCCTGTACGCGCTCTCGCATCCTCTATGCACTCTCTCGCCGCTCGCCGCACTGCCGCTCGGTTCTCCCGCAGGTCGAGGCCCTCCGCTTGCCAGCATTACAGGCTCGATGACGAACTCACCTGCGGGGTTGTCCACCCTGTAGGTGGACGTTGTTGATCTAGTGTTGTGTGAGTGAAGGGCGTTGTCGTAAACCTGTGGGAGGACCACAGGCATCTGGCGCTGCTCACCAGCTACATTTACTGGCCCCGGAAGCCGGGGCCAAGCTGAGATGAGAAGGCAGGGAGCAAAGATCCTGTCACGTGCGCACCCATCTCGTATAAGGGACCTCAAGGGAGAATTAAGAGCGTCGAACCTATTCAAGGTATAGGATGCCATCAATGTCTTGGGGGTCTGGCACTTTTCCCCGCATGCGGAACCGGGCACACTGGTACCACCTTGGTACTCGCTTCGTAAACGCTGCAGGAGAAGCTCAAGGGTCAGTGGATATGACTGAACATCGCGCCATAGTCGAATGGTACGGCATGCGGAAGGCGCTGTTGCACATCGCGAAATGAAAGCACAGAATACTTATGTACGCGTCGTTGGTTCTGGAATGGCATCGAATGACGCAGCTATCTAGTGTTGGCTACTCCGGTGCTGTGCAAAATCTATTTGTGCCCTTGATTATTATTCCTTGCACACACCTTGCACCTTCACCGGTCGAGAATCGCCATGTCGAAGAAGCGTGGCAAGGCCAGGCGAGCAGCATTTCATTCACCTTATGACGATTATTCGCAGCTCCTAATTTGTGACTGACCTGGATACGAGTAGACCGTCAATGTCGCGGCGGCCATGGTGATGCTCGTAGTCGTGCTGCATCTGTATGAAAAGGTCATTCAATATCCATCCCGCCTCGTTGACATCTCTTCTGCAGAGGGAAGAGTATATGAATGTGTCACACCACATCTAATTCAAAGCGCTGCCCATCTCATGCGAAGTGATATGTTTGTAGCTGCGACAAGTCACTTATGTGTGGGTCCTCGGCTATGATCAAATATGCGGTATATGACTGGTATATCTCGCTGTCCAAGAACATATCACAACGAAGTCACGGACTCCGATGAAGAGTAGAAGAGAGGATCTGAGGAAAATAAAATGGAAACAGTGCACGTAGACGAAGCCTTTATCGTTTCACTTCGAAGACATCCTTCGAATTGCGGCATGGTGAGGATAGGAAAAAAACGAAATATAGATAGAACCCTATGGGAATCACAGATAGCGTACTGCGAATCATGATATCGGAAATATCGTGGACGGAAAGGGGAGATATAAGTACGAAGAGTCCTTCATGCCGACGCCGAGCTGGTAAAGCACGCGCCTAGACGGGCTGACTCTACTGAAGCGTGCCTTACATAATTTGTAGAAGCAGCTTTCTCCACCTGCTCCCACTCAGTCCTCCAGGTCCGTACAAGTGGACTACGAACCTCTATGAACAGTGAACCAGGGATTCTGCAGGGAACAACTGGCGTCAGCAACTATCACACTCTCGCACCCTCATCGATCCGAGCCAAAAGCACAAGGCAATAAACCGGCAGCAATGTCGTGAAAGGGAATGCGAAGACGAGTGTGTAATCGATAACGATGCGGCAACCGTGTGGGGTACGAGAGGGAAAGGTTGGGCGCAACATAAAAGAGAAGAGAACGAAAGGGAGAGTGGGTGAAAGATAATGGTGCGTACCTCCGACGATCCCGCCGCACCTCTATTCCTACCGCCACCCCGAGGGTCCACTCAGCCAGGCCATGAACCACCTCATCGGGTTCGTGTGCCGATCCTCAAACTTCCTAGCCGGGCAATTTTCACTCTTGTGACGAGTCACCCCATCAGGGCGCGCGTAGAAGAAGATGTCGCACCAGTCGCACTGGAACTTGTCAACGTAGTGGATGGTGACGACGTGCCGTCTGCGGTCGTATGTGCGCGTGAACGACTTGTTGCATGGGAGGCAGCGCAGTGGGTCCCCGCCGAAGATCTTCTCGTCGATCACGACGGCGGCCTCGCGCTTACTGAGGCTAGACTCGACTCCGAGCTGGTGTTGGTGCTCATCATGATCGTACTCGTGAGGCCCGCTGTTCTCGCCTTGGCTACCCGCAGGCATCCATATCGAAGGCCCTCCGCTTGCCAGCATAACAGGCTCGATGACGAACTCACCTGCGGGGTTGTCCACCCTGTGGGTGGACGTTGTTGATGTCATGTTGTGTGATTGAAGGGCGTTGTCGTAGGCCTGTGGGATGACCACAGGCATCTGACGCAGCCCTCCAGCTACTTCGACTGGCCACGGGGCAGGCTTCGGCGCGGTACGCCTGTTCCTGGTCTCCCGAGACCAAGTCCTCTCGCTCCCCTCCCTCCATTCTCCTCTCCCGCCCTCCTTCGCATTTCCTTCCTCCTTCCCTCCCTCGTGCCTACTCCCGCCATGCACCTCCCTCCCCATAGCAGTTGCCTCTCCCACAACCCGCTCTAGCCTGGCCCTTTTTGGCTGCTGCTGCTCCTCCGCCATATCCCACGCGCGTTTCCTCGTCGATGGCCATACCGCCACTGCTGCCCGGGGCGGGTTGAAGCGCTCCGTGTCGATGAAGGGCCCCGCAAAGAGGTCCACTGCATCCTGCGACTCCATGGTTGCCCTTCGCGCACCGGTCGGAATAGAGCGCATCACGTATGGGGCGTGGGTGGTGAGTGCGGAGTAGGTGATGGGTGGAGCGGGGGGCGGGAGTTGCACCGGGGCTAGGATGGGCTGCCATGTCAGCATTTGGGTGGGCATGGGCATGAGCGTTGGTGCGTCTGTGGGGAAGGCAGGTGCCTGGTAGTAAGGGGCCAGCGGCCCTGGTGTGGAGGTGGAGGCCCAGGCAGGCCATACATCACGGATTCGGTCGAGAAAGGGGGGCAGAGTAGAGCAGGGAAAGGGAGACAGGAGAGGGCTGGGGACAGGGCCACGCTGTGGCGGAGGGGCGGGGAACAGAGAGCCCGTCACACGCGCACTTGAGCGCGCGCGCGTGTTGAAGTGCTGGGTATACCCAGCATCGTATGGGGGAACAAGAGCTCCCCCATGGCTGCGTGCGACACGCACGTTCTGAAAGTGAAAAGGAGCAGCTCGTGAGTGGCGCTGTCAAAATACCATAACGAAGGGATGTTCACTACCAAATTTTCACTGAGCTCTTGCTCAGTATGGTTGGATCGGGACCATGAAGGCCCCGCGCCAGGAGCTGCATGTCGCGTTAAGAAATTTCAAGACCCCACAAGATATGTACCTACTCGAGAATCCTTCCTGGTTCCAGGAAGGCCAGCCGGGTGGGTACCGTGACATGCCAGCTCGTCACGTTCGATGAAGTGTAGAAATATCTGTACTCTGACTGGTGATTGACGAGGGAGAAATGGTGAGGCTCGAAGGGGTAGTCGACTGTTAGGCTCCTCCCCTCGTCAGGCCATCCAGATATACCCCCCCTTAAGGTGAGCGCTAATTGACTTCTCGCACGGCTCCACGGTGCGCGCACCACGTTCTGTTCTCTCATGCCGTACAGCCGTATTCTGACACCTAATGAGTTTGGCTTCCGAACCAAGAGCAAGGCCTCGCCATTGTTCGAAGGCAGAAACCTGTGATTTGGTGTTGATTACGCCCCAAGCACAGCTCGCAGCGCCGAGTGCGTACTGTCAAGCGAATTTAGCCTCATGCCCATGCTTGAGGATGAGAACGTGTGTGATTAGATGCGTCTGTGTTTCTGGGGTCCGTTGTATGTTATCTCTCGTCTGAACGTTGACCAAGTTGGGCTGATGCGGGTTTTCTAATGGCGGGAGCAGGTTGTTCGGGACAAAGCAAGAACGACAAGGAACTTACCCACGTCGCAGGAGTTCGCGTACAACGTCGTTTTGGGCCCATCTGTAGCTATGTATTCGACGCAGCCGTCAGTCGGTCCAGTCATCCTTGAAGATGATATGTCCCTCTTGTCCATATCTTACCCAATATACGAGGATCTTCTCGCCTATCCTCTCGCCTGATTCCTCGCATCAATACTGCCTCCGGTCTGGAGAATTCAAATTAGGCCTCACTCCTCAAGCTCAAGGTTGTAGGCGCATCAGGGCGCCTGATTTTAGGGATCGTGCCATCGTGAACGGCATCATGAAAAATTACTCGCCTTTGAAATTCGAAGCTTCTAGCCGCTTTTAGGACCCAGCTGTGCAAATGTACAACAAGACCTAACAAGGTACGTTCTTTTGTGTCATTTTTGTCCCAGTTTTTTCATAATGTGTCGTTGCAGCACAACATCTTGCCAAGATATCATGTTGACCTGGGACTTGACGGTGTTTGAGAGGGACGGCGAGCTGACTATCGCAACAAGTGATGAGAAATTTGATCCACGAACGCCGATATGGGGTCTTTTGTCGTCGGCTTCGAGTGGCAAGGCCAAATATGGGTCCACTTCTCGATATGTGCTACTGGTTGTGAAGTTGGCGGAGCTACGCGTCGTCTCGTGAAATGTTTTACCACTAGGACGGTACCGGCGTGGGCCTCACAGCCATCTTCTGCATGCTCGATTATTCCGCAGACCAAATCCTTCGCATTTGACTCCACCTCTGTGCCCGTCCTTCACTATAACTGCGCTGCATTCTCTCCTGACCTGCAGGCCGTATCGCCCGATAACCAAATCATCAACCACCTCGTCTAAGTATGTGGAGTCCTCCCCGAGTGTGAAGGGACCCACGCGCTTGGTGGGCATTGTTCGCTATTTGAGTCGACGGAGCTAATCATTGGGCTCGTACCCTCGTTTACTTAGGAGGATTTCTTACTTCTCCATCAGTTCATCGATCAAGCGAGGGCGATGGCAAACATGCTCGAGCATGCCCGTGCAGTACGTATCGCCGAATCAGGGTCTCTCTCCATGAGTCGTGTCCCGCCTTCTGCTCCTGACTCTCTCCGGCATTTGCATCCCCATATGCCAGTCTTTTGGTCTATTGCGCTCAGGCCACTCTCATTTTCTTCCCAGCTGTCACTTCCCGTCTGCAATCAGGGTGCCTCGCTTGTTGGATGAACTCAAGGTCTAGGCCTTCGGATTTTAACGCTAGAATGTTCTTTGACGAATCTATCACGCTCGACCTAGGCAGAGACCTTTGATTCTGATTTCTGGCGCGAGCCATAGCTTGGGGATGGGTCCAATGGAGCGTCATCGCACGGATATCCTGTCGCTCATAAGGTATCTGTAAGGCCCTGAGCATGTTTCTTCAAGGCCACAGTTGTGCGCGCCGCGCGGCTTCCATTTTCGAGACGAGCATCATTGGGGTTACGTCTGGTCAGGCCGCCGCCTGAAGAAATATCCGAGACTGCTTGAGGCAATTCGTCTCTGGTCCAACGACTCGCAGATAAGGGTATTGACCAAGACAGCCGACCAACATGGGAAAAATGTTTGTTGCGGACTGGCAGGCGATGTGTTTTCTCTCTCCTCGCTTTGAATCATTCGACCAAAATTTCCGCGACATCACGTTCAAAGATAGCAAGAAGTGTTGGAAGGATATTGAGCGAGTGTATAGCAGTAAAATTACGTCTTTTACTCATCAGAGAACAGAAATCTGGCGACGAAAGCCGACCGTGGTAAATACGGAGGCAACGAATGCCTTGAACGAAATAGACAAGGTGAATATATGGAGCGATGAGGCAAACTGTGCCACTCGATGGTGGGCGTTGGAGGACAAGTTGAAGTGTGCCCGCTGCTATGGCGCCGATTCAGTTGCCGACTATTCAACCTCCGCTGGTGTGCTGGGCGCTCGCCTTGCCTTCAAGTGACTGTTTTGTTCCTTCACTACTCTGCTCAGATTTGCCATTGTCAATCGTCTGTCGAGGTTCAAACATCCCAGATACAACTAGAAGCATATCTGTCTACGAAAAGCATTGCTGAACCTCGTGCGCCCGGCAAGCTCAGTCACCATATTCTTTCGATCATCATCCCCACATAATCACATCCTACCTGATAGCTCAGTTTCTTGGCGGCGTAGGCAGCCCAACCCAGATTCATATCATATTGTCGTCCATATCCTTAAAAGCTGGATTGTCAAGATATTCTCACTTTATGCCCAGCGCCTTTCGGCGACGGATAGCCTTACCCCGTTGACGTCCCATATTGGACAACACAATGTTCAAAAAAATCCTCGATGGATATCTCCTTGCAACTCCAGACCCTGTTTCGCAGGATAAACTTCCTCACCTCTGAAAGACAGATTGAGTTTGAGCTCGGCTCACAGTGATCAATTCGACACCTGCCAAGGGCTTTGCAAGTTTGCAACAAGAGATCGCTCTAACAACGCACGTCCTGTGTCCGCCTCTTTCCTCCCTTTATCTATAAATGCTATGCTCAGCTTTGTGGTTGCTATATGTGCGCTTGTAAAAGTTTGGCGACCTTTCTTTGTTTTCCCCGAACCTCCCTCAGCCTCGTCATATCCTGCGATTTTTTTTCACGTGATGGCCTTGTGATTCAGCAGAGCCTGCAGCTGTCATATTTCCTGTGAATCGGTATGTACAATACTTACTTGGCGGTCTCCCACTGATGAGGATAATAGTATTTTCTGATTGATTTCACAAGTTGTTTTGAGGCGCCTCGTTGATCTCCGCGATAAAAAAACCCAGTTTGATCAACTCGAACGTGGAGATTCAGTGTGAGAAATTTGGACTCAGACGCCTTATTCTTTTCTCTCGACCACGACTGATACCTCAGCAATAAGAACCACTCACACCGTGTTATCCCGGCCTCAGCCGTGTTCGCAATCTAGAAGAGGTCGACGATTGCCTGCCCCCAGCGAATTTCCCGTGTCCGGTATGATCGTTGATCCTACTCCATGGATTGCACGCTTTCACAATCTGCTCGAAACGAGTTACATAGTGCGTGGTGCTATGTACCCAAAGGTGAAGAGTACGCATCTGAGAAATAGGTTTGTCAAGTACAGATATACCTGGAGAGGATATCATGAGAGTTCGTATGATGCACGAATACATTGCCCATAGAACAAAGAAGAATGAAGTGCTACACATAATGTGGTGCCAAGAACCAGGAGAGATGGTCGCATAGTTTACATACACCAGTACCCGATCAGGATGATACACAGACCCCACCATCGTACACCGTATTCCGTACAACGCGCTTCGCTCACACCCCGCCGTTCCCTAAATGCCCATACGGGCCCTCCGTCGGACCCACGCCCAGCACCTGAGATAACAGCAACTGAACCTTAAGCCGGTCCTCGTCGAGCCTCCGCATCTCCTCAACCCACCGTACCTCCCGCTGCTCGTAGATGCCCCCGAGCGCAGATAGGCTCCCGAGTGCAGCGTCAAGGGCGCGCCGCAGATCTTCCTCCTTCGATTCGTTGCTCGCCGGCGACCCGTCGCGTGAAGACGAGGCAAGGGACAGCCGCTCGACGAGCGACGTCACCTGCGACTGCGAGCGCACGCGCGCGGCGGTCCGGCGCGAGGCGAGCTGGGAAAACGCGCCGCGCAGATTCGACATCTCTGCAGAGCGCGCGAGGGACGAGTCGCGGCGCAGCGCGCGGGACGTGACGGCGCGCAGCTTGCTCGAGTGCGAAGGCGCGGCGAGTAACACGAGCGTCGTGTCTGTCTCGCGATCGAGGGCCTGAAACTAGAGGCGAAGAAGAGATGGGGTGGTGTCAGTGATCCGTATCGCAGGGTCGGACTTGCCTAAACGAAACCACGAGACTAGAAAGGGAAAAGCTAAAAAGTCAAACGGACGTACCGCGCGCACGAGCGTACCCCAGTGGGACTTCCACCTCCTCCTTCGCTTATCCGGATTGGTAACGTAGTCGGTATGGTATTCCAACTGCAACAAGTCGTCGCCCTCGCCCTCCTCTTCCATCTCGTCCTCGTCCACCCACTCTCCCGTATCTTCGCTCCCCTCCTCCGTCGCCCACTGAGCGCCCTCATCCGCATCCCGGTCGTCCGCCGTGCCCATCGTGGTGGTCGTCTTCGCCTCTCCCGCCGTCTCCTCACCAGACGACAGCTCTGGGCTCGTCTCGCGCGGCTGCGTGCTCTCCACCCGAGGCGGCGGCCGGATCTTCTGCCGCACCTTGCCCGCGCCTCCGCCTGCACCCTGTACGCGCAAGTTGATCGAGCGCTCCCGCCTCTTCAAGCCCCGATGCCTCAGCACGGGCGCCGAGTCAGGCAGCGGCAACGGCTCGTGGCTCGGGCTCGAGCGCATACTCGCGATTTCTGCCTCCGCTTCCGCAGAGCGCATGCGCCCATGCGGCCCGAATACGCGCGTGCTCTGCAAAAATGGCCACGGGTTGTAGTTCGGCCCAGGGAACGGCGTCGACGACGGCGAGAGCGAGAGCGACGTCGCGTCCGAGGCCATCCCGCCGTTGTTCAGCGCGTAGATCTGCATCTGCAGCGCGATCTGCTCCCGGATCACCGCCGGGTCGTAGTTCGCCATGTCGAACCCGGTGCCCGTGCCCGCGTGCGAGCCAGCGTAGCCTGGCCCCTCCAGAGACTGCTGGGCGTACGCCCGCCGGATGTGGCCGTATGGGTAGGGGTAGGGCGAGCCACCTGGCGGCGGCGCAGGGCTGTAGGGAGGCAACACGGGCTTGGACCTGTTGTGCGGGCTCTGCATTCCTGAGATGAGCGGCGAAGGCGAAGGCGCGGCGGTCTGGCTGTGTGGCGTGGGCGGGATCGGCGCGCCTGGCCTGACGTGCTGGTGCGCGGAAGGGCCGCGGCTCGACGCAGGCGAGTACGGGTAGTTCTGGTAGTTCTGGTAGTACGAGGCCGCGGGATCGTCGAGGAAGTGCTCCGACTCGTCCGCGTGCTGTGCATGGCGGAGGGACGAGAGCGGCATGTCTCCGGGGCGGCGCGGGTCGTAATAGCTCTGCGAGTGCGCGCGCTGGTGGAGCGTGTGGGGCGGAGGTGAGGCAGGGTCCGCGATACGCAGCTTGTCGATCGTGTTTTCGAAAACGGCCGCGTCGAACGTGCGCAGCCCAAGCTGGTCAGTAGATCCGTTGCGAGCTCGGATGCGGGGGAGTTGGTGCCGACTCGGCGACGCTGCGCGGGCAGCAGGGAAGTTGCGGTCCATCGGCAGACTGGTCACAGGCGATCGCGGGGTGTACCCGTCATCCTCTTGATCTCCACTGTTTTCACGTCCACGGTCGTCCTCCATGTGCAGATCTTGCTCCGAACGGCTGTGGCTGTGGCTATGAGTATCCTCGCGTCCAGCACGACTCTGCCGCCCGTCTACCTCGCGGCGTGGATCGTATCGCTGCCCGTTGCCGTCAGGGTGCAAGTCAGACGAGGGCGCGGGGGAGTGCCGATGATACTCATGTTCGTCGGGCTCCTGATGGACATAGTCGTTGCCGGTTCCCGATTGCGCCCATCGTTCGCGCGAAGCATCAGGCGCCTCGGCCGGCACGTCTTCTTCAGGCTCCTCCTGTACGGGCAGAGACTTGTCTGGTGTGCGTGCTTTCGTAGCTTGCCCTGGCGGGGACTGGTTGGGAACTTTGGATGTACCCAGAGGAACCGTCGCATTGACGTTGGCAGTAGGAGGCGTCTGGCGGGAGTCCGTATAGGGAGGCCCGAGTTTGCGAATGGCTGGTGGAGTCGGGGCGCGCGGAGGCGAGTGAGGAGAATACTCGTACTGCGCATGCGACAAAGAGTGTTCGGGAGACCCCATGGGCGGGTGGAACTGCGGAGACTCGTCGCGAAGCGGGGCCTGATTCTGCAACGGCTGAGGTTGAGGTGGCAGCTCACGCTTGACGCTTCCACGACGCTGGATACTGATCTCCCTCTCCCTCTCTCTTTCCCTCTCCCAGTTGTCTCTGTCCTTGTCGCGCACGTCCCTGAGTCCCGCGATCACCCCGCCTCGCTGCCCACCCTCCTGCGCCTTGGGGCCGTTCCGCTCACCCGCCCGCAGCCTCTCCATCACAGGGTCCTTCGGTGGCGAGCCCGACTCAAAGTGCGCCTTCGGAATGGAGTTCGACGACGCGCCACCCGCGTAGGCGACGCCCGAGGTCCCCGAGAGGTCGGGAGGCTGGTGCGTGTTCGGCGGGGCCCCGTAGGCGGTGCCACTGGCCGAGACGTAGTGCGCGTGTTCGATCTCGGCCATGAGCCGGTCGGTCATCTGGAAGTTCTCGATGCCCATGAAGGCGGGGACGGGCACGCGCGCGATGGGCCGCACGAACGACGGTTGGGACTGCGCTTGGGCCATGTAGGGGTGGATGTTGGACTGGCTGAGCGAGTGCTGTGGCGGAGGAGGAGGAGGTGCGGTCCCGTGGTGGATGTTGGGCTGGCTCATGCTGTGTACGGGAGGCGGAGGTGGAGTGATGTGCTCGGGGCTGCCGTCGTGCGGGCTGTTGTTGTTGTAGGTTGGCGAGGGAAGCCCACGTGCGGATGGCTGGGATGGGCCCTGTGGGTTGGGTGGTGGCGAGCGTTTGGACTGATAAGAGGAAGCGTTGGAGGTCGTCGGGCTCGGCTGCTGTTGAGCGAGCTGACTTTGGTACGAGACGGATTGGCCGCGGATCGTTCTCTGGCGCTCACGGAACGAAGGTGATGGCGTTCCTTCGCGAGGCGAGATGTTGGACCCTGAGAATGTGAAGGGTGAGCATAAGTGCGATGGCGCCGATAAATAATCAAAAATCGCGATGAGGGCGCCGCAGTCGCCGACGCACGTCCCGCGAGATAAAGCGTTGCATGAGAGGCGCGCGATAACAGCCTCGAGTACTTATCGCCGCACAGCATCGCGAACGTGGAGTGGGGGGACGGGCGCAGCGAGAGCGACATCACCGTCGAGCGGATGGCGGACGAATTAGGAAAAAAAAGACCAAGAAGCACCTTGTGATCCAGGGTGGCCTTGTAGTTTTCTGTTCAGCGGGGGCGATTGAGTCGACATGTGTGCAGATAGCTGCGGGGACGGGTGTGGGAGGGGACGGGGTGGGTGGTGGGAGGAAAGAGGAGGAGAAAAAGGTGGGCGGAGCGCGTGGAAGAAGCAGAACGGTACAAGTAGCGTGGCCTTGACCAACTCGCGTTTCCAACGTGGCTCTGGTCATACAACGGCGGAAGTAAATGGCGGTGGACAACGAGGTGGGTGGCCAGGTAAGGAAACTGCCTCGAGGCTGATTACCGCACGCCGCAGAGACGCTCGGTCCGGCTCTTCTGGCGCGAAGAACGCGGTGTGCCTTATTTTCCGCATCAGCTAGACCGTCTCCAGCAGAAGATGAATGGACAACACCGAGCACGTCGCGCGGACACTGGCGGCGGCGACAAGATGAACGGCTGTCTGCGAGTCGACGCCGCGTACCGATGACTCAGCAAGTCCAGCAGCCCAGAAAACAAACACGCAGCATCCATATCGATTGCGATGGTCCCTCCGGCCCCAGAAATGAGCGCATAATTCCCCACCACGAAGCGACTCGCTCGAGTGCCTCCGAACGCACGCATCGGTACATGCCGTCGCAGGCTCTACTCTGGCGCGATGGCCCATCGCGCGACGAGTACGTCAAATGGACCGTGCTGACACGCGCCTGCCGTGCACTTACACGTAGGATTACGCTCTACGGTGGTGCAGAATTTGTAGAAAGCGCCAGAGACAATGATCTTGTCCTTGTCGTCCTGGCGATGCCCATCGGACATGGTTGAGGGGCTCCACCAACACAGGTAAAAAAACGTCAAGATTGAGGGGACCGATAAGGAGGAAGACGATGGGACATCAGTGAGTCCGCCGCGTCCTTTTTGTGAAAACAAGAACTGAGTCAAAGAAGAGAGGCAGAAACCGTTGAAATAATGGTCATCGCTAAAGTATGGGACTGCGTCATCCATCGAGGGAGACCCAGCGCTTCGTCCCACTGACAGATTCGAGATACTCGAAGCAATCTGCATTCATTGCATAGACTGCCCGATTTGATTTCAAAATAAGCCCCACAAGTATTCAATACTTTATTCAAACCCGAGGATCCCCCTGGATTTCCGGGTTGAGGGCTATTGTGGGAAGGGGTGGAATCCAGGAGACGGCGTACCATACGTGTCCATCGTCAGCGCGTCGCGTCACATCACATGCTCCTGCCCTACGCTTATAAGACTTTGCAGTAAACCCTTCATCAATGCCCATCTTAAGCGGAAAAGAAACAACAGTCACAATCTACAGTACAATCACATTCTATTCGACACTTCCAGGCTTCTTCTCATCCGTGCTCTCTCCCCTATGAAGCGTATCCCCGCGCCTTGAAGTCGAGCAGGCAGTCCCTGATCAACTCCTCGAGCGGCCGGTGCTTCAGCTTCAAGATCCTGTCCGACTTGGCCGTGTTGTAGTCGATCAAATGCGTTATGCCCTTGGTGGACCCGGGGTTGCCCTTGACGATGCTGGCGAGGGGAGGCGGCGAGACCCTGTTCGCGGCGTCGACTGGAGACAGAATCAGTCAGGAGAAAGCGATATCAAACGGCCACGAGACGCACCGATTTCCTGCCAATAGAATGGGCCTGAGACGCAAGACGCAAAAGTCAGCCTTGATAACCACTGAACGTCTGTGAAACAGGAAATCGCGCACCTGCGCTCACGATGATGCGCTCCCCGGATGCCTCGGGCGTCTCCGCCGCGAGCACATGCGCATTCGCGAGCTCGCGCACGTCGATCCATGCGCTGCCTAGCGTCTTGAGCGCCGCGTCGTCCTTGACGCCCTTCACAACTGTGTTGAAGAACTCCTGCATGGACGTGTTGAACGCGGACATGCTCGGGACTTCATGGATCGGCGGCTGCGAGCGGAAAACAAAGCATATCCTGATCAGACACGCCGCAGCCTAATCGGCGGAGATTCTTCGCGGGAGACACTTACGCCGAATACCTATTTGCAATGCGATGCGCGTGTCAGGGAGTAGAATAAAGGGAAAGACACAGAAGAAACGACGCACGTATGGAGGGTTGAGCACAACGAGGTCCCACCCCACGCTCGCCTTGTTCTTCTCATAAAAGTCCCATGCAGCTGCAGGCCGCGCCCCGGCGATCGGTAAGCAAGCGCAGCGACTCACGAGAACGGCATCGCATCCAGCGCACCTTTCTCCGCGAGCGTCTTGGAAGCGCGGTAGATCGAGATCGGAAGCGCGTTGGCGCCCTTCTCCTTCACCTCCTCGATCGCGGGCTCGTTCCACGAGGTCTCGTCCCACACGGCGGGTGTCGCGGACGGCTTGAGGACCGAGGCGCACGATGCGGTAACGACGATGCGCTTTACGGAGGATCTGGCAGGACATGCGCAGGATGGGGCGTGTGAGCATGTGCGATCGTGAAGTAAATAGGGCGATCGGCTGCGCACCCGTGCTTTTTGGCAGACTCGAGCATCCCGAGGGTGCCTTTGGTGGCTGGGATGATGAGATCTGCGCATTTAATGGGTCGTCGGCATTCGATCGTGCGAATTCGGAGATGAGACGAGGAGACGCACCGTTCGGCTCTTTGAAGTTGAAATGGAACGGCGATGCCGTGTGCTCGATGAGATCGACGCCCTTGACAGCCTCGTCGAACGCACCCTCCTAATAAACGACAAGATCACGCAAATCCTCGCCATCAGCACGCGCCCCAAAACGCCGTATCTATCAGGACACTCGGTCTCGTGCGACGCACCTTCGTGATGTCTTCAACGACCACGACCTCGAACTTATCCCCATGCTCCGCAAACAGTTTCTTCAGATGCGCGCCCTTCGCCTCGGAACGCACCGTCCCGCGCACGGCGTATCCTTTTTCGAGCAGCGTGCGCACGACCCACGCCGCGATGTATCCGTTCGCGCCGGACACGAGTACCTTGCTGGGGGAAGCGACGGCAGGCATTCTTGTTGTCTTTCGTTCGAGTGCGATGGTGAGTATGCGCAAGTGCGAGTGCGATGGGATTGAGAGGATAAAGACGGCGGTCAGGAATTGGACGCTTTATATCTTTGGCGCGGAGCACGATCCCGATTGCCGTGCGGGGAGCCGATCAAGATCGGCATGACAAAGAACTCCCAACGTAGGGTTAGGGCCTTGTCGGAGGCTTTCTGACAGTCTTTCTCCAGGACCAGCACGTCCATTCGAGCCTTCGAGGTACAACTCCTTTGCAATAGAGCCCGCATTCTGTTGAAGCCACACAGATTCCCATGGGAGTGTACTTAATGCTCAAAAAACTCACGCAGAAAATCTCAGTGCATGTTTCAGATAACTTACAGGACGCGGAATCAAGTGGATACACCATGATTCGCTGTCGAGCGTTCACCATGACGCACTGACTCCGCCTTGTCAGCCAGGGGCGGAGCTGAAAGTGGGTGCAGACCTGAGCTGTAGGTAATAGGGTATCGTTGACGATAGAAAGTGGATACCTCGGTTCGGTCATTCAAGACTCTACGAAGGCACCAGGTCTCTCACTGATCCCCAAAGATGAACGTACGCACATCGGTTGTTTCAGGTCACAGGTAGCTCGAGAGGAACACGTATAATTCGCGATTCTCACTCACGAAGCATATCTGTGCGCGCACCTTTCTGCGAGCGTCTGGGATGCGCGATAGATGACGCTCGACAATGAATCGCGGCGCTTATACATCACCTCTGCGATTGCGAGCTCATCCCACGAGGTCTCGTCCCATACGGTGAGCGTCGCAGATGTAAACATGCTTGAGGCGCACGATGCAGTGATCACGACGCGCTTGACAGCAGATCTGATTTTGAAGGCTCGAGTATTCCGATGACGCACCTGGTGGCAGGAATAATGAAGGTTGTACATCGACCGAAGCGAAGCATCAGTCAGGTTCCAAGATATCGCAGAGAAGGCGGACGCACCTCAGGTTCTATGCCATTGCTGATATGACACGGTGACATGGTGTGTTCGATCAGATCGACGCCCTTGACGGCTTCGCCAAATGATCCAACACACAGATCTCCGACAAAGACGCAGAAAGGTCCATCTTGAGCATGTATCACAATATAGCTTGATCAACGTCACTCGCACCTTCGTGTTGACCCGACGACTATGATCTCAAAGTTATTTTCCTACCTCGCATACAGGTTCTTCGGAATGCGCGCCCTATAGCCCGAGCCGCACCGTCCCGCGCCTGTCATACCCACACCGCAATGCATGCGCACGACCCACACCGCAACGCATGCGTTCGCGCCGGACGCGAGGGGTTTGCGGGAGGGAGCGACAGCAGGCGTGATTCGTCCGAGCACAACAAGGTCACCTGAGTGATTAATGTGGGTCACGATGAGGTGATAGGAGGAAGGCCGTGCGGGAGGTGGACATTTCTACGAGGATCAGTGATTGAAGGACGGAATGGACGTGGGTGCTCGATTAAGTACGCTTGTGTGCTGATACTCGGTTTTTTGGTCTTTGTGAGCGGAGACAATAGTTAGGATGATGTGCAGCTGTACCGACTACCGAGTAACGAATTGGTCGTAAGTATGCAAGACCGAAGAAAACGTGTCGTCGACTTCGTTCACAGAAGAAAACTATACACGTACCAGTCGCCTCTATCGTTCTTTTTGGAGATTCTGTGAGATTTATAAGGAGTATCAGTTCTCTTCAACTCACAATATCGTCGTCATCATTGTGTATGGCTATAAGTAGACCATGAAGTGGACTCGTCGTATCATGTCGTATGCACTCATCTTTTGCCAAATACACAGTTCACCTCTGAACAAGTCGAGACTCGATGAAGGTTGGATATGGCGCACACATGCCGTATGTTTCACGTAGGTTTTCCTGGTCAGATAAAAACATAGACATAAAAATGTCTCACAAGACATTTGGGAGGGAGGTACAAGGATTGAAAAGCACAGCGGCCGTGTCTGCCGCGTCGTGTTTGCTCGGCCTTTGCCGATATTGATAGTCCGCTGACCCACAGAAGCCGTCGGCTTCGGCTTTGCCTTCGTCACTTTCAAGAGCCACAACCAGTATCCTGCTGTCCGACAAGTCCATCGATGGTGTTCTGCTCACGGGGTAACATCACCAGGTCTCTCAAGTCTTCTCATTGTTTGGTGTTTTTCTTACAGATTCTGGCGCTTCGAGTGCTTTCAGGCCCATCAATCGGTAATATCGCGTTCGAATGTATTCCAGAATTATGAGCTGGGAATGCATCTTCTGAGCCTTGTAAACCCTCACGTGTAACCCTGACTCACTCAGTTCGGTCCCGTGGCGATGTGTATGACTCGAGCTTTTCGATTGACTTGGCGACGACCTCCAACCTGAAGTCATACGCACCGCACCATGTCCACCTACAGAACTTCGCCGTTGCTGGTGTCGGGAACATCGGCAGATTCATTGCTGAAGAATTGCTCAACCAGAAAGCAGCTGGAAAGCGAACGAAGTCGTCATCTTGACGCGCGAGGTAAGAAGCTGCTTATGCCGCCCTCATGTTGCTTAATTTTACTCACAAAGCTCACTATGGATCCTTCGTTCACACCCAGGGATCCAGCAACGCCGCAATTGAAGCTCTTGCTGCGCGCGGTGCCAAAATCGCCGCCGTCGACTACAACTCTGTCTCCAATCTCGCTCTCGCGCTGGCCAATGTAGACGTTGTCGTCTCCGCGCTCGGCTACGCCGCAATCTTCGCGCAACAGCTGAATCTCGCATCTGCGTCCAAATTAGCCAACGTCAGACTCTTCGTCCCATCGCAGTACGGCCTCCCCGACCGCACTGGTATCCCGAGCGAGGATTCGCTAAAAGATAAGCTAGAGGGCGTGGCGCTGTCGTCGTTCTTCGTCGGCGTGTTCACCGACATGCTCTTCAAACATGCGTACGTATCTTGAATTCTCCTGATTCAGTGGCGAAGCTGGAATTGTTGGCTCATACATATATTACGCACTCATGTAGGACCTATGCCGGTCTGATTCTGGAGAAGGGACAGGCTATAGTCCCTGGAGATGGGACGTCTGCCATTTCGTTTACAGATCGTCGCGACGTCGGACGATATGTGGCGCATGTTCTTACGGCGCTTCGTCCATCAAACCTCATAAACAGACAGTTTCGCATCGAAGGTCAGCGCGCCGTATGTCCTTTCCTCTCATTTCTAACTCGCCAAGAGGCATTGTTGAGGCTGATTTTCCGAACAGTCTTTGAACGCGGTCATTGATGAATATCAGACGCTCACAGGAAGACGGTGAAGGTGACGTACCTGCCGACGGAGGACCTGGAGAAAGCGCTGAAAAAGAATCCGAACGACGTCGTAAGCGCTATTCGATTGGCTTGGGCCACGGGTAAAGGTGTAGTGGGAGAAGAGAGCGAGCTGGCCAACTCTGAGTATCTAGAGTGGAAGCCGAAACCAGTGCTGGAGTCAGTCGTGGGTTGAGCTGTCGGGGCGCTTTAACAAACCAACATGCCACAACTCATTTACTTTGAGTTTTTTTTGTTAATGTGATTGTGAGCACAATATGCAGGCAATGTTTCCGATAAGAATAAAAAAATACTCTAGTATGAGCTGGAAAATGCAGAGTCCATTTGAGCGACCCCCCGGTCACCGCTCCTGACCTCACTCAGCGACCATGGTCATGCTCTGAGGCCTGTCGACGACGGCTCAGCGGACGCCTAGGTGAGCAAATATGATTCGAACTGATGAATTATCCCAATCCTCAATGCCAAGGTAAGAAGTACATAAAGTGAACGACTTCGCATAGACCCACAAAGGTGACAAAGCATGTCAGGCCGGTGGCAGTGATCTTGTTCTACCTTGTCGCACCACCATCAACCTACGATCAACATGCCCATTGACCCCGTCGATAGGCCTTCACAATGACCACTCCTACCTCAATGCCTTTGCAGCAACAGCAGCAACAACAATCACATCAACAGCGTTTGGATTTTGTTTCGAATGTGAACGCACAGACATCGTCGTCGTCGTCGGCGCCACAGCACGGCAATGCGCTCTATGTGCAGCAAAGCAATCATGGCACGCCTGGATCGGCATACTATGTCGCAGCTCAGCAGCAGCACATATTTGCAGTCACATTATCGGATGCTCGCTCCTGCAGGTGTGATGACTCAAGGGGCGCGTCCCCCACAGGCGCATCAAAGTATCCATCAACCCACAAACAACCCTCCGCCTCCCTATTCGCACGGTCCACAGCATCCATCGCAGTCGTACCAAAGCTATCTATATCAATTAAACTCTAATGTGGCAGCAGCGATAGCCGCATCTGCTGCATCGGCATCACCCATGCCTAATGCCGCGATCGCACGTCGTCCGTCACTCTCGACCAATGTAAGTGTACTCCTTACACTTATGTTTATTCACATTTTTCACTCTTCTGTGCAGTCTCCTACTACCACGAACCCAGGGCACATACCAGCGCCCACACTTACATCTCCGTCTGCATCGGTGCCTCCGCCTTCGTTTGTCCCCGTCCCCATCCCTCAACCTGCTTTGGCGGCCACCATCATCGGCTCCAGCCCCACTCCCCCACCTGCAGTCGCCGGGCCCCAAGCAACCTTGGCCCAAGACCCCACGTCCGCACTTGACCTCCTCCAGCCAACCAAGGCCCTGCTGGACCAAACATGGGCAACCGCCGTCGCCGCGCTTCGGCGCGAATCCGATGCACGGAAGGAGCTGGCAGCGCTCACACAAGCCCAAGAGGCTACCCGCAAGGAGGCCAAGTCTGACGAGGAAGCTCGGCGGATCGACGAAGACAAGCAGAGGGTCAAGGACGGTCAGGCGAAGCTGGAGGAGGAGAAAGCGAAACTGTTTGGTGAAAAGACTCGACTCGAGGAACTGCGTGCGATGGTGAGAGCGGAGGGAACAAGGATGGCAGAGGAGAAGACCGCCTTGCGTGGAGACATCGTGAAATTCGGGGAGGCGAAGAAGCGGCTCGAACAGGAGCAGGTTAAAACCGAGGAGATGAAATCGCAGGCGGCAGAGGGGATGAAGAAGTTGGAAAGAGAAGAGAGGGCTTGGGTAGAGAAGAGGGACAAGCAGGTCAAAGTTGAAGTTGAAGAAGAGCGGACCAGGATCGATGACGAGAAAGCTAGGGCGTTGCAAACGGCGAGGCTGGAGGATGTGGCGAAGAAACTGAACGAGGAGAGAGCGAGACTGGAGGAGTTGCGGAAGCAGTTAGAAGAGGAAGAGCTGAAGGTCAGCAACGCGAAGACGGACCTTGAGCAGGAGCAGACAAAATTAGAAGAGGACAAGAGCGCGTTAGAGGCTCAGAGGAGACAGTCGGAGGAAGCGCGAAGGGAAGATGAACACGCAAAACAGCGATCCGAGACTGAAAGACAGACTCTGGAAATGGAGAATCAGGAGCTGGAGGAGAAACTCGGGACGATCCAAGGCAAGCTCTTGAAAGCCTTGAAGGAGATCAAGGATTTAGAGTTCGAGGCGAATTCCTCGGCGACAGCCATGGAGAACAGACTGAAAGCGGAGTGCCAGGAAACGCTCAAGGCCAAAGCACAGGCTAAAACAGCGGAAGAGGCAAAGAAGATGTTGATGGAGCACTGTCAACGGCTGCGCACGCGTCTCGAGAAATCCGAGGCGGAGAAGACCAGCTTGTTTAAAGAGCTTGAGAAGCATCGGTCAACTGTAGGAGCAGGTACGCCCACCGTAGCCAAGCAAAACACAGGAACTCGACCAAAATCTGTACCAATTCTGCCGTTCCTTAAATTGTCCCAATCACCAGCTACACGTGAGTTCTTTTCCCCCAATAAATAACGATTACGTTCTCGTTTCCTAACATAACTTCAAGCAACACGACCGACAGCTATCAAGTCGCGCTCGCGCCCCGCCGGGGACGTTCAATCACAGGAGGTAAAGAACGCGAATTTGGTACGAAACACTAAATTCTCTTCCTGTCCTCGAATTCTTATCAACTATACAGTCCAACGTGTCAACACCTAATCGCAAACGGACGAACATTGTAGAAGCTACCTCCAAAGTCATAAGTATTGTTGATAGCGACGATGAGTTACCTAGGAAGCGTGTTAAACGATCCTACTCCCGCCGTCAATTGATTGAGAATGAAGAGTGAGTTTTGCCCCCCGGGTTTCGCTAGTGGCGGTCGGGAGGTGTGTAGCTTTGCTGTTTGGCTTCGGCGGTGATTGCCCTTGCAACTTCTAGGAGCCATACTCAAGACAAGACTCAGCTCCATTGATTGAGGAATGAATATTAGATACCCACCTTGTATGAATGATTGTGAACAGAGCTTCATTTGATCTATGAAGATTCTTATAAGAGTTCCAGACGGTATTCAATTTTCTAATTTCCACCAGTAGCCACATAGGACTGTCACATGGCCCCCGATGCTTGCTCAATGGGGCATACGATCTGTGCGTGTCTTCCAAAATTGTGCGCGCTGAGTCTTGATTCTACTGCTGCACATCAGCGATTCCTCAGATGCGACCAAGCATCCCCACCCTGTTGCTTCCGATAATCGATGCTTCGGCCTGAGCATCCTCCCTAATTTGGCTAAACGCGTGGGACACCGTCAGCCAACCTGAGCCTCTTTGAGTGAGATCTAAGAGGGGAATGCGCAAAGGTCGAAGAAGAAAAAAGGATATTGGAGGAGGGAAAAAAAGTGTTGAGCAGAGAGGCTGTGCGGGTAGAAGAGAAAAGAATGTTGGGGGAGAAGAGACGAACAGAAAAGCAAAGTGTGCAGGTTGATAAAGGGATGAAGGTGCGCAAAGAGTACCTAGCAAGACAAGCACACGAAGAGAGCGAGTTGGCGGGAAGGCAGAAATCAAGTTTCACGGAGGCGGAGGCGGAGAAGGACCCAATGGCAATTGAGGCGGAGAATAGGATGCTTGAGGAAAAGAGGATGATGCTCGAAGCAGATAAAAGAAGACTTGAAGAGGCTCGGACGGCGATGAACAAGGAGCACCAGAAATAGGAGAGGAAGAACAAGCTCGAGGGAGTGGTTGATGTTGATGAAAAAGTCGGCAATTTCGCAGGCGAAAATCGATGAAAGGATCGCAGAGGATTGGAAGGCAAAAATCAGAGCAGATCAGGCGAAGGAAATGCTAGAACGGGATAACAGTGCTTTGAGGTTAGAAAACGAAGCACTGGTGGAGGAGAACAAGGTGCTATGGCAGGCTAACCAGTGTTGGGAATTTGAGCGTATCCAGGCAGATGAAGAGTGCGCAAAGGTCAAAGGTACAGCTCAAGGAATTGGAAGAGAGATGTGTAAGGCAAAAGGGTCGATATCCTCATTCTCACCATGTAACGGACTACCGACAACGGGTGGCTGAGAAGGATCCGATGGGGCAGATGCTCCGATGAGGGCAAAGGCTCCGATAAAGGCAGAGGCTTCAGTGAAAGCAGAAGTTCCGGTGAAGGCAGAGGCTCTGGTGAAGACAGAGACTCAAGTGGAGAGAAGGCCGCACAGCCTGCCTCGTCATCTATGTAAGTGGTTCTATCGCCCTTTCGTTTTCCGTCATTAAATGTTTTGCGCCCTACCTTCGAGCCCGTTGATCTACGCATCTTGGTTCGGATTCTAAAGCCAAAGCGATATCTGTCTACTGTCTCGGCATTTCGATTCCCTTTTCCCTCGATTGATGGTCTCACGCTGTGCAGACTGTTTCGACGCTCAAGCGTGGAACTCACTGAAGTCACTAAAGCTCTCTCCAGTGACGACGACGACATCCCATCGCAGGTTAAGCCGCGCTTTCGTCGGTGAACCACAGGAGGCCAGTCGAGTCGAAAAATAAGACACTGGATAAATGAGACCTAGCGCGCTTAGGTTTAAAATTCATCGTCAGAAATGTCAATTAGATGCCAATGAGGATACCCAAGCATACCAACGATCGCAACATAGACGAAAGACCGCCCGCAAAAAATTGAAGCAGCTTGTCAAAAGTCTTTCTCAATGCGACAAAAAAAAACCCTATGACACAAAGGGCACATCATACGCCAGCAGCTGCCAGCAGAGCAATCGTCCATCGAGCATCGACATGTCTATAATTTCAATTATCGGCCAGACTTCATTGACATGATCGTGCAAGTGAAGTGAGATACTGTATCAGTAAATTTGCTGGCTCACCAGTTCCTGAAGATCGCGAAAGCTCATGATGCCGACCGATAAAAGGAGATTCAAAGCGAGTCCTGTTACCGGATGAACTGCGCACTGGTTTTGTCTACTGACAAGTCCTCAGACCGCGTGTCAACATGGCGACTTAATCCCTGAGGACGCTTCACTTCTAGGATCTGTCTGACCAGGAATCGCCAGCGGAATACAGTGCGGAAGACAGGGCTGATTGTGCAGTACAAAGGGCCGGGAGAAGATGCGAATACAAACAGAGGGCTTTAGGAAGCGGATCTGTCAGTATAATCAAATCTTTATCGACAGAGAACCAGGCTCGGACTCATCTGTCACTGCTTCAAGGTACCCCGGCCTTGTTACTCTTCTGCTGTAATTTCTGATCTGAATGGAAGTAGCAACGTTACGTGCTCACCATGGTCCATTGGTCCAGTACAATCGGACCTCAACTTCTCTGAACATTGGCGGTGACTGATACATCTGGGACCAGCTGGGACCCAGGTTTGAGACAATATCAGTCAAATAAGAAGAAGGAACACAGATGCTCGATACTTGGCGGCCTTAAGGCCCCAGGGGAGGTGAGCAAGGACTGAGCAAGGTAAAGTGCCGGTTGTGGTCGACTTGAAAGTTTGCAGACTGTTTGCACTCTGTTTGCAGGCTCTAAGCTCGCGCATCACGTGCCCCTCGATTTCACCTCCACCCAGCACGCTCTTCCACAATTACCACCCCGTGGCACCAGGACTTTATGTTAATCAACAGCACGCGCAACATAATCGACATGCCGAATTATCCGACGTCAAGGTACTACATTCTTGCAAGCGCAGCACCCTAAGACACGTATCCCGTCAGAAGCTGTACACAACCATACACACTCGTGATGCCCCACATATAGAATGCCTCGAGGTCCTCATCTTTCACCAAGCCACCACGAGAGACCACGAGTCACTGACGACAGACATCCTCGCGAACATTTCGTGCCGACATGTACTTGTCGCCAATGACAGAGCTGAGCGCACTGGCTCCCTCCCCTTCACCCTGGTTCAACGAAGCAACCGCGTCCACCGCGTCCATCGCTGCACATAGAGCTCAGAGAGTAGACTCATATCCATACAGATATGAATTTTTTCCTCAACGGTCAACGCGAGATCTACAGCCTTATGAGCCTGCCTCTACACCCCATCATTGGTGAGTGCCGCACACGCCGCATATCAACATTTTCAGTTATCTTAATCCGACCTTGCTCACACCTCGATTTGTAGCCTCCGTCATCGACACACCCATGGGCAGACTCTATAACGACAGATATTCCTACGCCGGGATCACAGAGACATGGCGCACGCACAGACAACGCGAACGGATTTGATGGATGGGGGCCTGCGCATACTGTGGAATCCTGGGAATGCCCCACGCCCGCCGAAATGGGCTGGTCATTTGAGCGCCGGTCGCCTCCAAATATACATCCTACCTCCCCGTTTTCGATCCCCGTCCCCAAAGTGAACTATGCACCCGGGCTTGCGCCCTTAGATGTCCTTCAGAAGACGAAAGGTATTGTCGACTCCGTCTGGGCGATCGCCGTCGCCGCGCTGCAGCGCGAGGCGGATACTAGGCGCCAGCTTGAGGCGCTCTTGCAAGCGCAGGCGGCGCCGCAGGGGAATAGACCTACCCCTGCGCGTGGTACACAAGTGGACTCCGAGCAGCATAGGGACGAAGACGCGCAGGCTCGCGCCGAGGAGAACACCCAAGAGGAGGAAAAGATGAAGAGCTCAGTCGGGGACGACGAGACAAAGGTCCAATTTGATGTGGAATCATTGCAGGGATCAGACGAGGAAACCGAGGTCACCGAGGAGGATGAGGCGAGGAGATTCGTAGACATGATAAAAACGTTCGAATATTTGATGAAGAGATTCGAAGAAGAGCGCGTGCAGGAGCAAGCCGTGCTGGAGGACGAGAAAGCGAAAGTTGAGGAGGAGAAAGCGAAGGTCGAGCAGGAGAAAGCAAAGGTCGAGCAGGAGGAAGAGAATGTCGAGCAGGAGAAGGCAAAGGTCGAGCAGGAGAAGGCAAAGGTGGAGCAGGAGAAGGCAGAGGTCGAGCAGAAGAAAGCAGAGGTCGAGCAGAAGAAAGCAAAGGTCGAGCAGGAGAAAGAGAATGTTCGGGCGGAGAAGAAGCGGCTAGCGCAGATGAAGCAACGGATAATAAGCCGGGAGCTGGCGTCGGCACTCAAGGCCTGTGGGCAGCTGGAGAAGCGCTTGGTCCAGGACAAGGAAGCGGTGGAGGAGGTGGATACTCAATTCGAGGCGGAGGGCAAGATGCTGGACGCACTCTTATTGCAAAAGATGAGAGACATCGGACAGCATCGGCCCTCGGTGCGCCGTGGATGATCTCTCAGAATGTGCGCACGAGTGCAAACCCGTCCAAGGAGGATATTGCAGAGGCAGAAGAGATGGAATCAAAAGAACAATTAAAAAAGGCGAGGGAGGAGGAAAAGAAGGCAGATGAAGCACGGGATCCGGCAGAGGCGGCAAAGAACAGAGCAGAGGCAGAATGGCAGTCGTTGTGCAACCGTGCACAAGCTCGTCGAGGGAAGGCTGGCGTCGAAACACAAGAAACGACAACCGGGCGCACGCGCAGGGTCCGAACTGAACTGTGAATGGTTTCATAGATGTGAGTATCATAACTGGGCGTTTTTGCTATGATGTCCTCTTAATTCATATGATCTAGTGATCTCATCTGACCTCCAGTAACCAGAATGGTGGGTATTGCGATTTATCCGAGACGAATATGTTCCTCATGCATAGCAGAACACCACCAACAGCACTGTCCAATGTGTTTGTCAATGGTCATAACGGCTTATCTTGAAAGGTTGCTGGAGCTTGTTTCTCTTCTTATCATCTTGTACACAGAAGCATGTCGTCAAGAAATGGCAATACAACACCCCCTGTTTAATCTACTTGTTTCACAGAAAACAATGTCCACATTGACTCTAGGGAGTAGACCTAGGTGAGTCTTGCGAGAACGGCGCCAATCCTTGTGTAATCAGCTTTCACTACCATCCTGGTGTTCATGCGCAACTCGATTGGAGTCGGATTGATCGTATCAATGAACAGAGAAGATTAATGACAGCTTCAGTGACTACTCAATCTGCAAGACGCCGCACGACGGCGTCTTGCATCACCCCTGATAAGCCCGCTTCGCACACTTAGTCTCGCCGACGCACGACACAGCTCCCCCAGGTTGAACGTGAGTCTCCCCTCCACCACGATGCCTGATCAACTCACCAGCCCTTTCCCGCTGCATCTCCGCTGGCGACAACCCACCCTACCTCTCCACCCGTAGAGTAGCTTGAGCAAGGCGGCACACAACACTCTTCCGAGCTGTGCGATGTGGGCTTGTCGACATCCGATGTCTGTTCGCGTCACAGCGAATGGACCTTCGACACTGTTATATACGCACGTGAATGCGAGAGCATTGCAAAAGTCTCGCGGCTTGTCCTCGAGGCAGCCTACGAGAAGTTGTACAAACACATTGAACAGCATATCGCAGACGAGAAGTTAGATCAATCCTAAAAAGAGTCTCAGCGCGAATCGGACGAGAAGAAGATCAACTCGCAGAAAGAGGACAAGCAGCAGCAGAGAAATCTGGAGCGGCTGGAGGAATGTTGGAGAGAGACAGTAGAAGCGGAGGAAAGAGGTTCAACAGACGAAGGAGATGGTAGAGGAAGAAGAACTGAGGATACTAGAGGAAGGACAGAGGGCAGCGGCGGAGGACAAGATCTTGGACGAAACCCAAAGGGCTGCGATGGAGGAGAACAGAGCAGAGCTAAAATCAAATATCGCAGAGCACAGGAGACAGTTAGAGGGGGAGGTAGAAAAGCTACAGCACAAGAAGGCAAATATTGAAGTAGCGGAGTGGTACATCAAGCTGGATAGCGATCTGCGGTTTATGGAGGACAAACTCAAACTGAAGAAGGCGGAGCAATGAAACGCACATCAGAGGGACGCACACGAAGACAAGATCGAAAAGGAGAGGCTACACGAAGACAGGATCGAAAAGAAGAGACTAGAAGGTTCATGCCGTTAGAAAGAGGCGGAGAAGCAAGCAGCGATAGAGGAGAGCAATATGTTGCGTATACGCCTAGCAGAGCACGAGAGTGTGGACGCAGATGCAGATGTGTCATCGTCGACGGCGAAGATGCCTGGACATCCTGACATTAGACCAGGCGAGCTGCCAGCTGTTTTTATTTATTCGAGCCTTGCCGACCTCCCGAGTACTAGAAAAGCTTTCCAGCGAGTATGGACCAAGGTCGAGATGTTTTTCAAGAACGAAACATGCAACGGTGCGCACTCACTACTGTGCATCGGATCATGAGGCGCCCGGGATGGAGAACGCGAACGGAGTGGACGCGCTGTCGAGGGATGACAGGATCGTGAAGCTGCGTCAGGCGGCGACCGGGCGCTTACCTTCAGCCTGAGCCGCTGTTCCCTTGTAGCATTCTTGATCTCGGGGCACACTCATGTGTTTGAGTTACGAGTATGCTCATCCCACGGTGCGCTAGCATCTGCATAGATATGTTCATGGTGTGCAGACAGGGATGTGTTCGTGGTAAGGAGAGATATTTACGAAGGCTTCGCATGAAAATGAGACAAATGGACTGGATACATTCTTGGACTGTGAACTTCGAGGCTCGATTACTCTTTGCGAGCGTAGCAGACAAGTCTATGTCCACCGTGCTTCCAGTCACTAAGTAGATCCGAAGCACATGAGGGCGCGATGCAGTCAGACGGGCAGGAGACTCACTTCGCCTGGCATGAGCGGTTGCAGTAGCGCGAGTTGCCGCAGCGTGCGCACTGCATCATCGGATATCGCGGCTCCTTCGTGTGGTACTCGCACTGCATCTAGCTGCAGTAGCGCTGCAGGGCGAGAGGCCCAGACGACGACGACGACGATGCCACCTCCGTTTCTTGCGGAGGATATGGCTGGGTGTTCCGCACCTTCACCTAGCGCTCTTCTTCCTCCGACTCGACTAGACCGATGGCGTTCCCGAAGCTCGTCCAGGCCTCGAGCGCGCGTTGGCGCGACGGCATGGGTTTGTCCGCAGAGGGATGCAGGGCCCGGATATCGAGCAGCGTTCGGTACCATACCTTTCGCGCGGCGTCGACCATGAGGAGGACAGGGCGGGATGGGTAAGACACGTGCACAGGACCCTCCGTCGCAGCCGGTGCCGCAATATGCACGCGGAAAACGTGGGTGCAAGTGTCCACGATATACAACCAGTGGTCTGTATGCATGCAATGAGTGCCGTAGAGAATATCAAGCGCCACGGGCGCGACGTACCCACAAGATGGCGACCGTCTGAAGTAGCGGGTATTGGGCTTTCAGCGCCGAGAAGCATGGCGCGAGCAGTCCACTTGAAGATGTCATGGTACATGATCAGTCGATATACTGAAATCGGGACGTCCCTGAGCATCCGGCTGGTGAGACGGCCGTCAGCGCAGGCGCAGGAGCATCTCGATTTGACACGCACCATATCGAGGTCGCAGCCGTTGCGACGATAGGCCACTCGTCTGCAGCATCGCCGAACAATTGTTGCCTCTTCAATGCCACGAATATGCATTTCTGAATCTCGCACGCCCACAGCGTTTGCCTCACAGGAGGGTGTGAGCAGAAGTAGTTGATCACGTCGATGATCTGCCTCAGACGATTGTTGAGGCAGCCGGGGTCCTCCAGCGCATTGCGAAGACGTTGAACCCATTCCTGCGGGCCAAACGTGTCGACGATGGCTTCCTGAACGAGCTGGTCTCGAGTCTGCTGTGAGCACCCATTTATAAACCGACTGGTTAATACTGTAAGCAAGGCATCGCCATGGGTATTGTGAGAGCTTAGTGTCGTGTCAAGGGGATGATGCCAGCAGTAGATCGCAACGTGCCCTAAGCGAGTGCAGAGAGGATTTTCGGATGAGAAATTGCTGTGGGGTGATTTCAGTGGTGAGTGATGTGACGACTCGAAGACTACCCACTTCTGGTTCATCATCACATTCCAAGAGGCAGCTAAATTTTTGATGGCTTTCTGATAATCTCTGTCACTGGTGTTTTCGCCCTGCAACAGGCTACGCTTGGACCATATCATTTCCCAGAGCTCAGCAGACCGAGTAAGGAGCTGGTCAACGATCAAAATTTCCCCCATGCGCTGACCTCGTAGCTCTCCTACAAGTGCTAACGCGATGTCTGCAAGACCAAATATCAGCCCTTCCAAAATGCCCTGAGGTCGTTTCCAACATGAGGTGCAACGCGACTCGTGCGTCAGCGTCCGCGTCCCTACGGAATACGCACGGTTGGCTTACCTGAAGAGTGTAGACAGTATGATCAGTCAAGATATCCACAAAGACGTTGTGGAGGCCGCCTAGAAGTAATTCTTTCAACTGATCTCCACGATCATGTATCGCATCCGAAATCAACATCAACAATGCGATGTTATCAGGGCGCTTCCCTTCACGGTATGAGGATCGGAGGAGGGCGGACACGTCTCTCGGTCTCCTAGTGATCACCTCGCCGTACTTGTCTTGGAGTTGATCCATATGATCGAGTGCGATCAGTAGGCCCAATGAAGAGGGAGACATCAAGGATTCCATTTTGTAAGTGCGCTGGCAAGAGATGAATTTGATCAGCACGAGACGGGCGTAGGCTCCGCGCGCGACGATGATGTCTAGTGCAGATGTGGAGGGGACGACGTTCTCGAGTGTCTGACACCCTAAAGCGAGTCACGAGAGACGCGTACAGAAATAGCCTGCCATGTTGCCCGAGAAGTAACCTGAGAACAAGAAAGAACTTCGTTTGTCTTTCCTGATTCATTCGCATGCTGCTGCAAGTGAGGATCGATTTCTGTCAGTGTCCATCACAGCGACAGGAGTAGACCACGATTTGATGAGTAAGGTGCACAGTTGGATGATGGCAGTTGAAGCAGAAGCGCTGAAGCTCGAACCCACCAATCTCTGCCAAAAACGGTATTGAGACGGGGCTCCAAATGCGGAATTTACGCCAAACTACACTTTTCGTCCTTATCTGACACTCGACATCGGTCCAGATCGGTTCATTCTAGTCCACTCCATCTATGCAGCTAAAAACTTGAGAATTTTGCAAGACACTTTGAGTCTGTCGCGTTTCCAGTAGCTGTGGATGTGGACATCAGATTGTTCAGAACAATGGACGACATTCGGTGCGTAGTGACTCTCTCCGGCCTCGTCGCGTCTCATCATCATCTCACTGGGATTCTTTGTCGTTGTCAGCAGACTTACTTTGATGAGATCTCCCTGATGGAATTTAGTGGATCAGCATCTTCATATAGAGAGTCTGAATAGACAGTTACCAATTAGCCTTCATGCAGCCTGGAGAGACAGAGGCACTGCAAGTCCCCGTCTACAAGCATACGATTCCGATACCCCATCATTCCTGACGGTCTCAACGAAACCCTACCTGAGCAAGCGCGTCTGTATCAACTTCCACCTGCATCATCAGCAAAAGTGCCAGAACGTGAGATTTCCTTATGAGGATTATGGATTATATTATCTGAGCGACCGTCATAGGATGTCACATTTCGGTGACCCATGACGTCGGTCGAGCTTGCCTTGCAATCCCACCTGGGCGGCGGTGTTGCAAGGCGAGCGCCATCCTTGCTGGTGAGTGGTCATTCGGGACACGTTCTTGCAAGGGAATATATTATGGGGCTGATTTCATATATTGTAATATAATTTTCAGTGAGTAGAATACATAACAATAAAGCTGATAGTGAGTAAATACATAGCAATAAAATGAAACCTCGTCACATCAGTATTCCGCAAAGCCGGCTGCCTCGCGCGCGTCCTCGTCTCGTTCCTGGCCATCCTGCTCGGGCAAGGGATCCTCCTCCTCCTCCTCCCCCTCCTCCTCTTCCTCAGTTGAGTCATCATCCCACTCTCATCCTCGTCTCTACTTTCGCTGCCCGAGTCTGCACCAGCTGGCATGTCAATGGGTAATTCATACTCATCAGCGCCAGCAGATGCATCCCCGCCGTCTTTGAGAAGCGCTGCATTGAGTGCGCGTGTTCCGAGGTGACCAACACCGCCACCGCGGAAGCGCATGAACATGTCTCGGTCAACAAACCTACAAAGAGAGTAAGAAGAAGACGAGAGAGTGAGATGGAGAAACATACATGTTAACATAGTATCCTTCCCAATCTTCATCTGCTTCTCTCTCCTGACGTGCAATGGAAGGCCCAAGCCTCTCACTAGTGTGACCTCGTGCAAAGGCCGGAATGAGATGGACACCGCGGATGACTTCTTGAGGGTCTAGAAAGCCAAATGCACCCTCGTCGTCGCCAGGTATGAAAGACACTGTGAAGGCGTTTGCGAGCCCAACCTCCCGGTGCATCAGTATCCAGGCCGAACCAGCGGACCCATAAAAAGTCCATCCGCTGTGGTGCGGAAGAGCGACCACGGTGATAAACCATGGCATGGAACACACCAACAACCCGTGCATACCAAAATGGGTGTGCTGTGTCGTCCTCGTGAGCGAGCACGATAACGTCCGCACGTGTCCGAGGATTGACCGAGTCTTGCTGACGACGCATGTCGTACGTCGTGTAATTGATGCGCACTACGTTGTGGCGATACAGCTGGTCGTTCTTGATGATCACAGCATCACGCTGCTCGTCAGTAAATGTGTGTTCGTCGCCGTCATAAGTTAGTCCGAGTAAGCGTGCGAGGAGGTGGTCCTTAAGACGGACATAAAAGCTCTATGTTTATATCAGTGAGGTGCACGCGTATGACTGAAGATGCTCAGTACTTACCTCAAGCGCAGGGTCTCTGGTATGATCATGCAACAGGCACGCACATTGAAATGGTTCTTTGTCGACACAGCCATGTGATAGTGCATCACGGGGTCTGTGCAAGGAAGGGGGTCCTTGGTCCGTGGCCCTTTTCTCCGCTTTTGCATGCGAGCCTTCAATTTAACAGCTTGGCGGTGCTTGTCAATCCGATAGGCGACAACACGAAGCAGGCGTTCACGAGAATCAAGTCTTGCAAACTGGAACAGGATGTTGTTTTTGTTAGTCCGGCTGTAAAAGCGTTTCGGTCGTCGATGCTCGGTTTCACCCTGTTGATGATCAGAATGCTAATTTACCAATCATTAGTGACAACTTACAATCTGTGTAGAATAAGAATCAGTGGTTCCAAACCTTCGGATGGTCTTGGCGTAGTCACCGAGTGCGTGGTACTTGTAAGTGACGACATTGAAATACTTCCGCTGCTTGCTCAGATTACCCAATGGTGCGCCGAATTTGACATTAGCGTCGGCGCATTTTTTCGCAAATGTAGCTGCACGCTTGCCACGTGCGGCCATCTCGCGAGGGAGCTCCTTCGTCTCAAAGGCAGAGCACGTCTTCTTGATGAATTTGCGTATGGCCACACCAAGGATACTTGTAGCTGCCTCAAAGAATTTGAGTGTCGTGTTGGTGTGCAGACGGAGCTTTGCATATGCATGCCAGTTAGCGAGCTCAAATAGAAGGTCAGAGACGATGCGGTCATGAGGCGGTGGGAGGAGGCCTTCGAAAACAGGGATTGCGCACTAGAGGTCAAAAAAATGAGAAGTCGGCAATGGAATGCAACCAAGGAAGACTTACTTGGAGTAAATCTTCGAAATCCCGTGCTGCAAGCTTTCGCATGGCCGATGCATTCTTGTGGAAGCGTCGAATGGTGTCGCGGCCAAACGTGGGGACCACACGGTATCTGCCGAGGTTGGGTGGTTGCGCGTTAGCGTTAGTCGCTTCAAAAATAAAGAAAACCCTCTTACCTTTGGTTCAGCTTTTGGATAGCATCATCACCGACAGCTTGCAACAATCGCATCAAGTGTGTGAAAGTTGATTTCCACACACCTAGCTCAAACTCATGGAGGAGATCAACAACGAACATGGTATAGAAGTTGAAGCCAAACTGAGCGAGTTTTTGTGAAAATGCATTCTGCACGACGTGGTCAATCAGTGCCGGTGCGGCCAATAAGGAACCATCAAACTCACCCGGGTTGGCACAAGAGACCGATCGTCAAGGAGTGTCTTGATCCGATCGGACCCAACAGACAAGCCTTTGTCAAATATGAGCATGCGTGCGGTCTCGATATTCTGCTGCCGCTGGATGTCGTCCACACGCTCCCTTTCGCGCGTGTTCATATCCGACTTCATTCCCATATTTGCAACCTTGTCCTTCCTGACCAGACAGCGTGGACATGGGCATCTAGCCAGATACTTGATACCTGCGAGAAGAACTCTGGAAACTTGTTAATAATCAATCACAGTATGCAACAAGCCACTCACTTTTCTGGATAGTCAGCAGAGTATGTGAAAAACCGAGGGAACACTCGACGTGTGATGCCATCGCCACATCGGATGACAATTCCGTGAGTATATGCTTCCAAGAACTTCCCGTCTAGTAAGAGCTCCCAGATTGCGTGCATGAGCTCGCGTTTGCAGTGGGTCAGTGTGTCGGCCGTTGCGCTCTCGCCAAAGACTGCTCGGTAGAAGTCTTGGATGGTGTCGGGGAGCTAGAGAAAGAGAATGTTAGATTGAGCAACATATTTTATGAGGACTCTTACCGAAGGAATATAAGCAAGGTGATGACAGGCAAAAGCGGTGGGCTTGCAGCGTGTGTACTTGGACTGCGAGCCGAAGAGCAAGTAAAATGGCCATACAGAGGCTGTACCAAAGTTCGTGAGGTGTGTTGAATCAGACCAAACCATGAGTGGAGCGACAATTCTCTCCATCTCGTCATCCAGTTCGCGTGGCATATCCTGTACCTCTTTGTCTGCTTCAAGCATTGCATCGGAAGAATACATCTCCCCATACACGCGCTGAGCAGCGGACTTCTCGTCTGGCTTCCAGAATTGTCGAAAGGGTGTGATGTGAAAGGTACGGAAGATTGAATCTTGAAATACACTGGTGATGATGTCGAGGATGCTGCGATGCCATACGCCTTTGATCTCAAACTCCTGGGCCTCGTTCTCGGGAACTTTGACCTTGCCGGCTGGCAGACGAATTTTCACGGAAGATTCCTTCCACCCTTCGCCCTCGTTGAACGGACTCGAGGCATCTGCAATATAAGCATCCATGTTTTTATGCTCTCGTGCGGTGTTGAACTTTGTGAAGTCTTTAATGTCAAGGCCTTCATTCACGGCGTCACCGAGGGCATGTGCGAGCCGATCCAGCTCACTAGCAGATTTGAAAGTGGACTTAGTGTACTGCCAGGCCATCATAGTTGCAGCGACGGGGTTACTGAACGGTGCGTAGTAAGGCTCTGTCTCCTCGACGACTGCCATTTGCTTTGTAGGACCTTGAGTAGCAGGAGTAGCTAGCGTCAAGGTATCACAAACGCTCGCAAGATCAATTGTTGCCTCTGGATCCTGCGTGGGGCGGCACGAGTAGCTACGATAGAGGCCAAACTTGTTCGGCTTGGTCTCGAAGGTTACCGGACGTGCCGGCACTGGTGGAGGCGCCATTTCAACAGGGGCAGAATGACTGGAGGAAGGGGCAGCATGCTCCTGTGGCTGAGGTGCGGGTTTTGTAGGAATATGAGGGAGAGGAGTTGCGGAACCAGGTAAAAAATCATCGAAACGCTTAGGGAATCGGATTCCGCGTCCAGAGCGCTTAGAGCGCGTCACAGGGACATCTTCTGCAACTACAGCTGACTCTGGAGGAGGAAGATGAGGGGGAGATTCAGTGCCGGTGTCCTGCTAGATGCAGTGCCGTCAGTGGTATGCCCTGTATGTACTCCGAATCCTTCTCACCTCTCTGGTGCTGGTGTCTACATGTTCCACTGAAGCCCGTGCCTTCTTCTTAGACCGACTCCTATCCTTCTCATCCTCCCGAGGGTGCTTTGTTGTCGCAGGCTCCTTGAATTCAAAGAGCTTCTGATAGGCGGAGCAGCTCCGCTGGTGGGTCTTGACACCACGTTTCTGTTCAAATGAGCGAGGGCAGGCGAGACAGGTATAGACCATTACAACGAGAAAAAGAAAAAAAATGTATAGGGCACGCATCCTTGCGGATGGACGTTGCTAGAGGAGCGCGAGCACAAAAGATGTTGATTTTGTGGCAGAGTCACGTTACCTAAGTCACAAGGATCAATATTGTGATGTTGCAATGCAAAAAAAAAACAGAATTCGTGCTTGAGCTGCACACACGCTCGCATATTTCACAGCTGGTGATGTTGAGCTTCTTGATATTGATGTTTCCTCCTGTTCACCTTTTGCTAACACCGAGAAGATGATGCAACCACACAAGCTCAGCGCAGTCTCTCATTATCGAGCACATAGGCGGAGCGAGACACCTGTACTAATGCAAAACATAACAAATTAGCGCTGAGAAACGCGTCGCGTGCCGTGGGATAGCAGATAATGTCTTTATCTACTATCCTACGGCGCGCAATGTGTTTCTCAGCGCTAATTTGCACGCTCTACTGCACTTCGCGGATATCCCTGTGTCAGGAGACTCGTGCTGGGTGGCTCCTTGGTGTGCTGGGCCGGACATGTACGAACATCCGGAAGGCCACGCCCACCAGTGCAATTCAATCCGTCAGTCACGCAGGAGGGCAACTCATCGCCCATGTGTGACCTCTTCACCGAGTCACCTAGCAAGCACTCGTTGCCAACACCATCAGCTCATACAACGTGCCGCTCATGGACTGCTCCTCACCGATGTGCTCGCGTGACCGGCAGTGCTACAGCTCGAGCAGTAGGCACACTTGAATATGGTGCCGCAGCCTGGTAGGCAAGGGGAGCAGCGATTGCAAGTGCGCGGGTGGGGCAGAGAGAGCGCACCAAGGAGAGGGGCACGTCGGCATGCAGTTGTGGCTGCGGCTCAGGCTGCGGTTGGGATGCTGTGGACAAAGCGAGGAAAGACTCGCGCCACGTCCCCCCGTCCTTGGCATAGCGTCACCAGAGGCCCTTGTACGTGCGTGCGAGGTGTGGCATCACAATCGCAGTAACGCGATCGGTGTCTGCAAAGACACAGGATCTGGGTGCAGGTGCTCGAGTCCAGTGGGTTCGGGGTTCTGGGAAGGAGCGGGAAACGCAGGAGAGGCCACGGCAGCATGTGCAGGAGGCACAGGGTCATGGCACGCCGGAGGTGGGAGGAGGAGGCGGAGGTGGGTGGGGAGATTTGGCAGTGGGGCGCAAGGATGGTTTGGAGCGGTTTGGGCACCGAGGGCGCTGACAATGGAGAGTTGTTGAACTCACTAGAGTTTGGAGGTTACTCACCTACAGACCCAGCTGAACCGGCCCTTTCCTATGTCCTTGTCCTCTTCAGGAGACTGTAGAACACCGTCACAAAGGTGTTGTATGGGTCCAAGGGAATTCCAAGCCCTCTTGTAGGCTGCCAGTGGCTAACCGGTGCACAGCGAGTGATGTGCCGCGTAGAATACAATGATTTGAGTAGAAATCTATACATTATCATCACCAGATAGCAAGGAAGAACAAAAATTTGAGACTCACAATTTCGTTGGCATTTTAAAGAGAGAGTAGATTAACGAGCAAGCTGCAAGCTGTCTTGGGCGCCCAAATCTTGCACGGTCACGTTATCCAGCCGCGTCACGTCGCGACAAGTCGTCTCGGAAATTCAGACTCCTCCTGCTCCCAACTCTCACTATGCCATCCCGCGGTCGGTCCCCTTTGTCTGAGAGCTCACAATCCGATGACGACAACAGACCGCCTACACAACGCTCGAAACACAAGAACAGTCACAAGCGTCGCATTGAGGAAGTCGACGGACCCGCGAATGACAAGCGCTTGACAGGAAAACGGGCTAAGATACTGAACAAGTCAGTTTCTTTCAATCCACAGCTCGTACTTACTTTTTTTTCCATTAGGCCCGACGATCATAAGGTCTACAAGAGTGCTGGGCGCTGGATCTGCCGCGGGATCACGCTCTACGATGACGTTCAAGATGTATTCCGAGTCGTAGGGCTCATGCTTCAGAAGAGCAGGTCCCATTCAGATCCTGCAGAATTCTCAGACAACTTGTCCGATGATTCTTCACCGGATGACCTTCAAATGTGAGTACAATTACCTATTCTCCTTTGTGAAGTTTTGTGAAGTTTGTCAGGTCCGAGGATAAGCAGAAATCATACCTCAAGATTTACAACAATTTGCTCGACCTGGTCCCGGGGTTCCGCGACAAGGTCAAGACCAACCGCTACAAAGACTCCTTCAAGTCCTTGCTCGACACGGTAGGTCTCTGTATGCGCATATATGCGTGCATACACTCACATGTTTTTACCATAGATGACTAAGAGTAGCTCTAATGCACGCGCAGTTGACACAACGCTCATGAAAAAGCTTGTGGCCGATTGCGCACCCCTTGATCGCAAGAACCAGCCACTGAAACCGGCCCTCATCGAAGATAACAAATCTGACCGCGGGTTTTCCCACCCGATGATTGCTCGTCTCTTGTGTCCGCAGAAGTATCTTGCGGAATTTGACGCACACTCTAGGTGAGTTTTTTGTTCCTCATGGCAGGGACCCTGACTGTATTCCGATCCAGCTTCTGGAAGAAACTCAAGGACAACGACATCAAAGTGCTTGCGATAAACTGGCCAACGTTCATGTACCAGGATTATACCTGTGACCCAAATGATTGTGAGAAAGGGTTGTGCCGTGGTCACTTGGTGGTCAGCGTGAGTCGTTTCATGTTTTTTTTTATTGTTCTTGCTGACTTGCCCCCACTGTGTAGACGTGGCGTGCATTGATGATCGGGCCATCGGCAGCCAAGCTAGCGCCTGGCGTCACGGCAACTGGCACAAAAGGTGGGAATGCCAAACTGCATGGTCTCAATGTTAAGAGCCGGCTCATAACACATGATATATGATCACCTGATCATATGACACGCGGTCTATGACCAACGGATACGACCTATACCCGGTGACCGACCCCTTGACTTCACCAGCGGACATTGAGTTATCTTATCTTATCTTTTGTTCCTGGATTAACGATCAGTTACATCGCTGACATCATTGATTGCATCATGCTTCTCTGATCGCATCATAGATTACATCATTCCGATCGTTGATCGTTTGCTTCTATTTGGTGCCTTGAGCACAGACCTTCTGTAGATCTTGCCCTAAAGCGGATCGCGTATATATAACGAGCCAGATACCTGTATCGCCAGCTCGTTCACCTTTGTTACTTCCCACCTGTTCTTACTCTTGACCCTTGGTACTAGCCATACCTCTGCTATATCATAGTCTTTGCCAATAGGCCAGACTCTTGATTGTCAATAGAACATCTGCTTGAGCATTGGTTTAACTTGCCCTGCGCTTCTCTCTATCGTCATCCTCAACCACTCAGTCGTCATCTCAATACTGGCTGAGTTCTACACAGGACTAGCAGTATTCTATCTCGACTTTAGTGGGCAGCATATCTACTGCCATCCAGGTCCGCATCAGGTCGTACCCGCACATCTGTGGGAAAACCTTTGTGCATTCCTGGAGACGCGATACCATCACGAATCCCTCGTACATCCCGAATTACGCACTCAAGTAGCCGCTGGTGCCTTCATCGGACGTACTTGGATTTGGCACGTCCCTCAGTGACTCAGGAGCCTCCTGGCACATCACGTGCGAAGACCAGGTCTTAACACTTGAACGAGCTCACCTGCCCCTGCCTCACTCTGGACGGACTACCCTCCCAAATACCGAGATCGTCGGCGTCATCACCTTCCATTTACACGAAGGCGATTTACGCCGAACGCACACACTCTCCATCACCCTTGTAGCAGAACCACCCGAGGTCATTAGCAGTGCGCTTAACCAGATCACCGACAGTTTGTTCAGACCGCTACTCCATCATCCTCCATATCGATACCTACTCGAAAGGGACGGATACGTTACGTTCCCCATCTCTATCCGGATCACGCCCCACTACTCCAACCTTCGCCCAGCCAGCGAAGATGAGTACCGCCAGGACCCCAGAACCGGAACCCCCGGACAAAGCCTTTCGACTGCCCAGCGTACCAGACCGACTACTGAAAGTCACTCAAGGAAACAGAAATTGGGTCCAGTACACGCAGAGGTTCGGGGCGGTCGCCCTCCTAGCCAGAGCAGACGACCAACTCAAAAAGAAATACTACCTGAGGGGACTCAAGAAAGAACTCGCCGTGCGAGTCCTTCAGGACGGAGTACCAGATCGTTTTGAAGATCTAATAACTCAAACAGGGAAGCACGCGGAGTCAATGGAAGAAGAAGCTTTTCAAGAAGCTTACAGACCAATCCTACCGCCATACCAGGGAAGGAAAAGGAAGCGCGAAGGTACTGACAACGACATTTGTTTTAGTTGCAGTGAACCAGGACACTGGGCAAGGAACTGCCCAAACCGAAGGAACAAGAAGCCGAAGAAAACCCTATGGGAAAGGATGCAAAGAACCCCAGAACGGAACCGATACCAGGAAAAGAAGCTCACGGAAGCTTCGGAGATACAGCATCTCTTGGAACAGATCTCGGATAGGCGCCAGCCAACGCCTATTCCGACAAGCAATCGGTTCTCGCCAATCGCACACTTATGCGAAGAAGCAGAGGTCGAAGAAGATCCCAGACCAGCCATCTCGATCTCTTCGATCTCTCAGATTGTAAAAACAGGGGCACCATCACTTCGAATTGAGATAGATCTCATAGGACTCAATAGGACGGCAAGAACCACTGCGTTAATCGACAGTGGAGCAACCGGCAACTTCATTAATCGCCGGTTCGTAGAGAAACATCGAGTTGCGACCATCCCCACTCGACCCATCCCCATAAATCATGTGGGAGGAGAATCACTAGGAAACATCACCGCACGGGTAAACATAGGCGTTCGCATTCACGGAGAAAATCGCGGAACGCACCAGGAACGAACCTTACTATTTGTCTCGGACATAGGAAAGGAGGACGTGATTCTAGGAACCGACTGGTTATTAAAGCACAACCCAGAAGTCGACTGGCATGCCTACGGGCTGCACCTCACGAGATGCCCACCCTCCTGTCTAATACAAGGAGGGCCGGTCAAGGCCAAAAGAGCCTTAGGAAGAAAACAATATTCCCCACCCTCGAGGAGAACAGGATAGAGGCCGAGGGCTATCAGCGCCGGGACTATAGCATCCCATCACAAAAGGCGGGAATACCTAGGACAGGCCGGAAAGTGGGAAACACTACAGTACCACATCCGCGGACAATACCTAAAGATCCGGGGTTCACAACCCGAAGGTTGAATGCGCATCTTTGCGCTCGGGCTAAACAAATGGAAGCCCCCACATGGGCCGAAGAAGATGCAACGGAAGACGGTAGCGGCAAGCCCGCACTTTCCTCCACGAACCTAGACGAAGATGGAGTATACCTCGTCAGGTACCTAGAAACGGGAGCTCTAGAAGCACTGGAACTATACAACGACTCCGAGGAAGGAGTAGACATCCACAGAGCCGAAACCCAGGAAAAGTCGCAGCCTTGGGGCATGCGCGAAGAAAAGTCACGACCTTGGGGTACGCGCGAAAACAAATCGTGGCCTAGGGGCACGCGTGAAGACAAGGAAAATCAGTCACAGCCTTGGGGCGCGCGCAAAGAATTCAAGAATAAGTCGCAACCTAAGGGCAAGCGCGAAGACCCGCTCGGGCCGGAACGAAAGAAACAGACCAAGCACACCAACTCACAGCGCTTAGCGGAAGAAGCCGCAAAGGGAAAGCCGGAGTTATCATTCGAGGAAATCGTACCAAAGGAATACTGGGACTATAAAGAAGTATTCACCGGACGACCCAAAGGACGGCTCCCACCGGAAAGACCATGGGACCATCACATTGACATCAAGGAGGGCATGGAACACTCGTTACGCCCCAAACTCTACAGTCTAAGTCCTGTCGAACAGGCCGAGCTCAAGAAATTTATAGAGGAAAATCTGGCCAAGGGATTCATCAGGGAATCCAAGTCACACATTGCATCACCCTTCTTTTTCGTCAAAAAGAAGAACGGAAAATTGCGGCCAGTCATGGATTATCGACGGTTAAACGAATAACCGTGAAGAACAAGTACCCCCTGCCGATAATCCAGGAACTTTTAGACCTACTCAAGGATGCGGAATACCTTTCGCTTATGGATGTTGACACAGGTTTCAACAACATAAAGATGTTTGAGAAGGATATTCACAAGGCGGCATTCCTAACGAATCTAGGAATGTACGAACCCCTCGTCATGTACTTCGGATTAACGAACTCGCCGGCCACCTTCCAAACCATGATGAACTCGCTCTTCAAGGACCTCATCTACTCGGGGAAGGTTGCGATCTACATGGACGATATCTTGGTATTCACCAAAACCATGGAAGAACACATCCGAATCGTACGACAGGTCCTCCAAATATTGAAGGACAATGATCTCTACCTACAACCATCGAAATGCCATTTCCACAAGAAAAACTGACGTACTTGGGGTACGTCATATCGCATGGACACCTGGAAATGGATCCAGTCAAGGTAGAAGGAATCGCGCAGTGGCCGACGCCCACTCGCGTCAAGGAAGTACAGTCCTTCCTTGGATTCTGCAATTTTTATCGCAGATTTATAAAGGATTACTCGAAAGTAGCACGACCGCTATTCGAGTTAACACAGAAGGAACACGCCTGGGTATGGACCCAGGATGCGAGCAGGCCTTCCAACAGCTCAGGAAGGCATTCACCGAGTCACCTGTACTAATCATGCCGGATACGGAACAGCCATTCCGCATCGAATGCGATGCCTCTGATTTTGCTACAGGTGCAGTACTCTCGCAACAGGCCAAGGACGGCAAGTGGCACCCATGTGCCTATATATCGAAATCCCTTGCACCCGCAGAACGAAACTACCCGATATACGACAAGGAACTTCTGGCGGTAGTACGGTCGTTCGAAGCATGGAGACATTACTTGGAAGGCGCCACACACCAGGTCGACGTCTGGACCGATCATAAGAATCTGGAATGGTTCAGGACATCACAGAAACTAAATCGTCGACAAGCCCGGTGGTCGCTTTATTTGTCACGCTTCGACTACAAACTCACACACAAGGCGGGGACCACGAATAAATCAGACGGTCTGTCTCGGAGGCCAGACCATAAAGAGGGGGTGGAATTAGACAATTCGGGAGAAGTCCTCCTCGGGCCGGAAATTTTCGATAAAACAACCCAGCCAAACTCCCGGACCCCCTTCACAGAAGCAATGAACATCAGATCTGTCCATCTCGACGCAACAGATCTGATAGAACCTCTCGATCCACAGAAGATCTTCCACCTTAGGGCAACGGAAGAACGGCGGTTACCATGATCGAGACGGAGCTTAGGGACCGCATCATAGCAGGAAACAGGGAAGACCCCTGGCTATTGGAAATACTGAAACAGGTCAATGAACTCGGACCAAGATCCCTCAAGAAAGGCTTGCAGGAATGGAACGAAGAGGACGGCCTCGTACTACATCGCGGAAAGGTTTACGTACCGTCAAACGGAGAACTACGAAGGGACATAATCAAACGGCATCATGACAACCGAACAGCGGGACATCCAGGAGTTAGAGGTACCCTGGCGTCAGTCGGTCAAGACTATACTTGGCCCGGAATGTCTAACACGGTACAACAATACGTGGAAGGATGCGCAATATGTCAATCAACGAAGAACGACACACCCAACAATGGTGCCGTTACAGCCTACGGAGATACCGGACCGACCATTCGGAACAATCACAATGGATTTTATTACAGATCTCCCGGAGTCAAATGGATACGACTCCATACATGTGGTCACGGATCGGTTAACGAAGACAACGATCATCACCCCTTGCAAGAAGACGATCGATTCCGACGGAACGGCGAAATTACTCTTAGATCACACATGGCGACGATACGGATTACCGGACAAGATAATTTCGGACCGCGGAACACAATTTGCGTCTAAAGTAGCACAGGCGCTACTAGAAGAATTAGGAATCAAGTCATCCCTTAGCACGGCCTACCACCCACAGACGGATGGAGCAACGGAACGGATGAACCAGGAACTGGAGCAATACCTCAGGGCATTTTGCAGCTCCACACAGGACGACTGGGCCGAACTTATTCCCTATGCAGAATATGCCCACAACTCACACCAGCACTCGGCGACAAAGATCTCGCCGTTCGAGCTCCTTCATGGATACCAACCAAGAGCTTACCCTGCAATTGTCGGAAACACAAATGTACCCACTGCCGACAAGCGCCTAGAACTGTTAAAGAAAGCACAGCAAGAAGCAAAGGCCAGTTTGGAAATTGCAGCAGAATCCATGAAGACTCAGCACGACAAGTTTGGGGTAGAACTTCCCCCATTCAAGAAAGGCGATCAAGTATGGCTCGACGGAAAGAACATACACACGGATCACCCCTCGGAGAAGTTAAGGCCAAAAAGATTTGGGCCATTCAAGATTTTGGACACCATAGGAACGGTTAACTATCGGCGAGTTGCCGAAGAATTGGAGGAAGATACACAACGTCTTCCATGCCTCGCGGTTAACCATGTACAAGGAGAACACCACTCACGGTCCAAATTATAGGAAACCTCCACCCGACTCATCGAATGACAGGAAGAATTCGAGGTAGAAAGAATTATAGCATCCCCCCTCTTTGGACGTTGGAAGACCCTACAATACCTAGTCAAATGGAAAGGGTACCGGAATCCGACAACTCATGGGAATCAGCGGACGCGGTCAAGAACGCAAAGGAGGAAGTTAGCGACTTCCACAGGAAATACCCACTGGCAGTCCGAGGCATGGGGCCGTCTACTCGGGAATTACAACTCGCACTCGACAAAACCAGATAGTGGAACTGTGCGACAGACAAATTCGGCTAATGAAGACCTCGGCAGGGAAGAAACTACTCGACGCAGGTTTAACGGTCAAACAAGCGGAGACCACAATACAGGAAGAAACCTCGAGACGGAAGCTGACACAGACATCAGCAGGAAAGAAACTACTAGGCGCAGGACTAACGGTTAGACAGGCAGAAACCGCTATACAGGAAGAATCCATAAGGCGCAAGTTACTCGTTCACCCAATAGGGAAGAAACTACTAGCCACGGGGGCCACGGTCGCACACATACGAGCATCCATGGTGGATGAAGAATACAGGCGAAAGCTCAGGAAAACAAAGCTAGGAAGACGGCTCCTAGCTACCGGCGCGACGCCGGCGGAAATCAGGTTGGGACTCAAGAAAGCCCAACCATTGTTACCCAGTGGACAGATCATTATGCATCGACAAGGGAAGAACCTCACCTATGACACAGAGAGTCTAGGAAAGAGCACTCAGACGAATAAACGCGAACGCGCTCAGGAAACGAAGGTGGCCCCTTCTTCTTCCTCTCGCACATCGACATATTCCCCTGGAGTCAAACACGAGTCAAGGAAATCCCAGAAATCAACATGGGCCAGGAAGAATGCGGATGAACAAGTATCAAATTGGAGATACCGCGCAGTCAAGGACCTGGAGAGACAAATGACCAAGGGACTCGCTTGGAAAAAGGATTCACTTCGTCAAAATGCCGACGAAGACGACGGATCAGAAGAAGGCTCGGTTCACACACCGGAATTAGGAGACACGTCTTATCAAAACGCCGATGAAGACTACATGGACGAAGGCTCGGATTACTCGCCGGACGGAGAAGAATACGAAGACGCCATGGACCTAGACAGCGTCAATGGAGAATGGAGGAAAGGACCCCTCTCCACGAACCCGAAGAAGAAGAAGGGACAGGATCAGAAATGTCCTACTCGTCAACAGGACTCACCCCTTCTTCCGCACCCGCGAAACGAACGCCCCCCACACCATACACACCATATGGAAGCGGCGCCTGGTGCGTCTCGGCAAGAGACATCGACTCAGACGAGGACACACCCCCTCGTACCCCTAGTACCCCCGACTCTGACGGAGATATACAGATAACCTCCGAAGACGAGCACGAAAATTCGACATGGCCGAAGAATTAGAGACCTATCAATTAAAGACACCCTGGACGGCTACCAGGTGGCATGGATATTGACAGTCTAAACACACACACAGAACGGCCAGCGCTATCTATTACGATACCGCAGGAAACAGGATACCCTACGCCCCACTCGAGCACAGGGCAGCGCTTCGACGAAAGCCCCTTGGAGAACCACTCCAACCAGCGAATTGTTATGGAAGGACACCGACAGTAATCTTGGCAGATTGACTATCGATCCCAATGCCATGGACACCAGAGATGATCTTGGCCGATCACCTATCGCGGAGTTGGAACCAGAAACATCCAGAGAGGAACAGCGATGGCAAGAGATTCAAACCCAGCAGATTGGCCAAGCAGGACCAAACGAAGCAGGGCCTATATTAGAGAGCCCAACACGCGGAATCTCCCCACTCTCCCTTGACCACCCTCTACTCGCACCCCCTCTACTAGACGGCAAGTGGTACAATAACCCAGAGCTGTACCAAGATCTCTCTTTGACCCCCAAAGAGAATGCCTGACGAACGGAACCCGCGCGTTGCCATATACAACGCAGTCAAAGTCATGCTCGAACTCGCGCTCCGCGCTCTGCAAGACATTGACACATACGCACACACACCGTCGGAACCATCCCCTCAGGTTTTCCCTACCAGTCCTGAGTCCTCCTCATCACCGTCTTTACCGTCACTCCCGGTTCCACCTATGCCACGCCCATCGACACCGGCTAGACGCTAGTCAAACCAACGTCCCGGACCACGCATCATTATGCTTTCCCCTTCGCCTGACTCACGCCTAGTCAATCCCCACTCTATCATTGCAAAGCACTACCCGACTTCTGCCTTGGCCTACATATCGCACAACCCAACCGACCATTACCCATTGCGCTATATGTGAGGCCGAGGTTAGAAAGGGGGTGGTGTTAAGAGCCGGCTCATAACACATGATATATGATCACCTGATCATATGACACGCGGTCTATGACCAACGGATACGACCTATACCCGGTGACCGACCCCTTGACTTCACCAGCGGACATTGAGTTATCTTATCTTATCTTTCGTTCCTGGATTAACGATCAGTTACATCACTGACATCATTGATTGCATCATGCTTCTCTGATCGCATCATAGATTACATCATTCCGATCGTTGATCGTTTGCTTCTATTTGGTGCCTTGAGCACAGACCTTCTGTAGATCTTGCCCTAAAGCGGATCGCGTATATATAGAACGAGCCAGATACCTGTATCGCCAGCTCGTTCACCTTTGTTACTCCCCACCTGTTCTTACTCTTGACCTTGGTACTAGCCATACCTCTGCTATATCATAGTCTTTGCCAATAGGCCAGACTCTTGATTGTCAATAGAACATCTGCTTGAGCATGGTTTAACTTGCCCTGCGCTTCTCTCTATCGTCATCCTCAACCACTCAGTCGTCATCTCAATACTGGCTGAGTTCTACACAGGACTAGCAGTATTCTATCTCGACTTTAGTGGGCAGCATATCTACTGCCATCCAGGTCCGCATCAGGTCGTACCCGCACATCTGTGGGAAAACCTTTGTGCATTCCTGGAGACGCGATACCATCACGAATCCCTCGTACATCCCGAATTACGCACTCAAGTAGCCGCTGGTGCCTTCATCGGACGTACTTGGATTTGGCACGTCCCTCAGTGACTCAGGAGCCTCCTGGCACATCACGTGCGAAGACCAGGTCTTAACACTCAATTGCGTCACCCCACAGACGATCGCATACGCTGCCTGCCAGGTGAGTTTGGAACCTCATCGTGGATCATTACTTACCAAAGTACAGGCGCGCTTCGCGCTGAGCACGATCGAGACGTGGAGCGTCAAGGATGGCTCCTTCGACTACAAGATCTTCTACGCTAGGATCATCGAGCTCTTTGAGCGATTCCCCAACGATAGCTGGACTAAGGAGACCTTGGCATGGTGGAACAAGTATCAGCTTTTCTCTGTCATTGGTATCCATACTGATCCCTTTTGACAGGATGGTTTTCGGGAACGAGTCCGGCAGGACCGCACCAGCGCGAGGTGATGAACAAGATCCGGATGATGACAGTGAGTGGGAAGATATCATGGCAAAGCGTGCTCAACGCGCTCGAGAACTGGAGGATGCACGTAAGTTCTCCTGTCAAGTAGTCTGAGAGCAAACTGATCCGCATCACAGAGGTGCCCAAACCTACACCTGCTGCCGGTGCCGCAGAGGAGGAGCCTCCGCCAGACGATGCACCTCTGCCTTTCTCCGAACCGATCCGGCGCACACCCTTGAACTTCGATAGCGACCTCACGATGTGTTCTTCGAGCCCGACACCTGAACACATGTCGAGCCCGCCTCCGCTTCTAACGACCCTAGCAGCACCGGACAAGTTGCCAGCCCCGTTGATGCACAGCCTCCTGTTCAGCCCCATGTTGCGGACACCACTGAGACCGCGCCAGGACCTGTCAGTGCAAAACCACGCCCGAGGAAGAAGGGCAAAACTCCTGCGAAGAAGACTCGGTGAGCGAGTGGATCTGCAGACTCGGCTCTCCCTTTCGTTACTGGCTCGTCGTATGCTATGGTATCGCAGCTGATCCTTTATGCTTTATTTATCTTGTACTGCCATATATACCCGATGCTTCATCCCCTGTATTATATGGCCTTGTGCTGCAATGTATTATGTTTGTTGATCATAAGAGCTATGCATACCGAGATATTTCCTTCTACACCGTTGCGCAAACATTGAATTTGAAGACAACATTGCAAGACATGCCATTCTCGGCTGATATGGTCAGATGATACTTTTGGATGCTATATTGCTCGACATTCAGAATGTGCCTTGAAGCGCACCATATTATTTTCGGACATTATATTGCATTATGGTATGCTTTCTCATTCTTGAAGATTCAAGGTAATATATTTCACTCGAGGATGGGCCCAAATGCCAATGTCGACATTCATTATCAATAATATTTTTTTTTCTAGTTGCCCACATACCCCCCCCTCTGATTATGGTGTTGTGGACATTACGGAAAATATAGGGCAATATATACTTATATACGATCTCGGCAGTTTTGCTGATGATGCTCATCGATCCCAAAAGTCGCAGTCGACCTCGATCTCCCCACCATCGCCGCAATGGTATCAAGTGGATGATTGCCGCATGCGATCGTGAGTTCGTATTTTTCGTTGTTTCTGAATCCCGAAGTAGCTTGATGAAGAATAAGAGAGATCGACTGCGATATGCCGGGATGTGCATGATCTTTTCTTTGAGTGAGGTGAAGTCGCCACACCTTACCGAGATGCGCCAGGTTGCCTCTTTGGGACGCAGCGCCGTGAGCAAGCCGGTGGCGTACTGTAGCTATCCCTGCAGTGCCCGACGCGGCCTTGACGTACGACACGAAGAAGAGCGAAGGACCAGGAACGTTGCGTGGTGAGGCCTTATAGAACTGGAGAAAGAACGGAATCGGAAAGAGAAGAAAACGCATCGAATAAAAAGAGATATCAGCTTCCGCTGCGCCGACTCAGAATCGCTCGCTTTTATGGCTCTGAGGAAGATATTTTCAGCTCGTGAGGATATGTGCCAGTATAGATACGAGATCGCCGGCCATCCACTTGTGATGCTACTGTCCAGACGCCGTCCACGAAAGCGTCGACGCCATACCCACCATCACAATTCATGCACACGGATCGCCGCAGCGCATCACCGCGCCGCCTTCCTAAAAGGAAGAACAAAAGAAAGACCGTGCCGTTCGTCGCCCAAATCAGGCTCGCCACGGACGGCTGCTGGCATTGTGCTTACGTCCACTGGGACCCATACGCGCGCCGCACGGGCCACCGCCACACCGCCGAAAACGTATATAAACCCACGCCCTCAGCTTGCCGTCACACTGACCCCGCCCGCCACGAGCCACGTCAGAAGCATCATGCAGTCGCAGTACGCCTCAAGTGCGCCCGTGCAGAACACGTGTTACCCCAGCGGTGCGCCGTCGCTCGGCGAGGTGTTTTCTCAAGACTATGTGGCATTGATGCACAGGCAGGTGAGTCGAGTGTCGGCGAGCCTGTGCGCCTGCCGCTCAGCCATCACTCACTCTTGTGTCCTTCCGAAATCAGAACCAGATCTTGTTCCAAAACCAGATTCAAAACCAGAACCAGAACCAGAACCAGAACCAGAGTCATAACCAGACCCAACCTCCTTATTCGTCCCCAGCCACCTCTGTCAACTACCCGCCGATGCCGCCGCCGCCGTCGTCGCACCTAACGCAACCGCATACAGCCCCTGTCACAGCGCCGACCGCACACCTCTACCCACAGGCGCCCTACGGCAACCTGGTCCAGGCGGCCCAAGCGCTGCAGTTGCGCGCGCAGATCGAGCAAATGCACATGCACCACATCCAGCAGCAGAACGAACAGCAGAGGGCCACGAACGCGGCGCCCGGTCCCGTCGCCGGGGCTTGGCCGCCACCGTTCGGGGCCGTAAACTCTGCACCCGCACCTGCACTTGCGCCTGCACCCGCGCCTCCTATTGCGTCGGCTGCGCCAGTTTCTGCCATTTCAGCACCTCTGCTTTCGACCCTCGCGAATCCTCCCATGTCGCCCGCTCCCTCTATCGACAACCACGTTCTCCTGAAACGGACGCGGATCCGGGCGCTGGCTTGGGCATACGCGCGGCGCGCACGCCGCTGGACATGACGAAACGCTTGCTCGACGAGACGTGGGCGACGGCGGTGGCCGCGATGCAGCGCGAGGCGGACGCGCGGCAGGCGTGGGAAGAGGAGAAGAAGAAGTGGGAGGAGGAGAGGAAGGATGGGAGGAGGAGAGGGAGGGGTGGGGGGAGGAGAAGGAGGGGTGGGGGGATGAGAGGGAGGTGTGGATCGAGGAGAGGTACGAGTTGCAGGAGGAGAAGAGGAGATTCGAGAGAGATGGGTGGGGAGATGCGCAGAAGAGGTGGGATGAGGAGAAGAAGAGGTGGCAGGAGGAGAGAGATCAGTGGTCGGAAGAGAGGGAGGAGTGGGAGGCCCAGGCGGAGGTCTTCAAAGAGTTTCGTCGCAAGGCGCTCAGCGGGAAGAAGGAAGCCGAACAGGCGAGAGAGAAGGCGGAGGAGGCCAGAAGGAAGGCCGAGCAGGAGAGGGACGACGCTCGGGACAAGTACCAAGTGCTGTTCAATGCCGTGCAAGTCGAAAGGGCGAGGGGGGCGATAGAGGCGGCGACACGGTCGATAGTGGCGGCGGGAATCCCAGCGTCAGACAGGGTACCGCCTCCTGTTCTCTTCACTACACTACCCCAGAGCACAGACACAACACCCACTCACAGCGATTCCTCCCCTGCATTCTCTGCATCTTCCATGTCCTCGGGCTTCTCAGTGCTAGCGCTCAGCCCCGAACGGGTCGGCCAGCAACGTGTGCATGGGGACGAAGACGAAGAAAGATATCTGGATGGGGATGAAGAGTGCACCGAAGGCGACAACGCGCGTTAGGAGAGAACCGTGTGCGATGATGTCAAGTTGGTCAAATGTTCTTGTCAGATGTGTACTGTACCGCCGACCTAGTACGGAACAATTCGATGTATTTAATTTGTAAAGTGTCTGTGATAATTGAATTCATGAAGTCCGCTTGATAGGCAAACACCTTTTTTATAACGACAAGACAATTCAAGTACAGTAGATACCAACACACTACACATCATGTTCATACCGTACCTGGTGCGCTATAACAAGAGGGACAACATTCGGTCGGGAAAGCATAGAGAATGTGCGGAGACGGCTGCCGGAAATGGACGTAAAACGTGGTGGCAAAGGTCGTGATTAAAAAATAGGGCGTTTCAAGGAAAATAAACAGCGAGTGGCACCGACGGCGAAAACAGAAAGCGCGGGTGGAATGCGACGTGTCGTGACCAGACATAAATCATAGGTTCAAGAGACGAATGACGGGACAAGAAAACCACATAGAGAGAGAGAGAGAGAGGAAGGAACCGGGGACGGTACAGACGCAGACAAACAGGCAAACGAAACAAAACAAAAAAACGGCAAAAAAAATACACATGGACGGTGCGCATGAGATCAGGACGCGTCGGCGGGCACCGCGCGTTCACATCTTGCCCAGCCGCTGGCGCATCTCGGCCACCTCTTCGGGGCGCAGCGTCGCGAGCGACTCGCACGCAGCCGGATGGCTCTCCTCACAGTGCCCGATGAGGTCTTTGCCCGACGCGTTCAGCGGGAACGAGGCAACGGGGATCGTCGCGTCCGTGTGCTGGCGGCGGTGCCTGCGAGGAACGAAGGTCAGCACAAGACAAAGAAGGGAAGACGAAGCGAAGAGCCGAAAAGCGAAACACGACGCACAGACACATCCGACACGTCAGCTTCTCTCCTACAGTCGCATAGACCAGATCGATGTGGTTGATGCCCAGCCGCCCGCGCCGCGGCGCACGCGGACTAGCCACCGAACTGGGGGTTGCAGCGCCCGATCTCGCGCCTCCCTCGTCTGCCTCGCCCATCTCCGCGTCTTGACCCGCTCCGTCCGGCGGGGGCACGACGGCCTCGGCGGTCGGAGGCTCCGCGACCATATCGCCGAGCGCGGCCTCGACCTGGGCTTCGTCCCCGGTGGGCGACAGCGATGCCGATGCCGCGGGACACACGACGGGTTTTGCGTCGTCTTCCGCGCGGCTTGAGCTTGCCGGCTGCGCGCGCACGACTGGGGAGACGGCGGCGGAGGCGGGCACGGAGGCAGATGCGGCGGCCGCGCGGTCGCTCTCGGGGCCCCCGTGCTCGAAAGACACGCGCGACCTCTTCCGCGGTCTGTCGTCCAGCTCGCTGGCGCCGCCGGCGCCCTTCACTTCTGCAGCGCTCGGCTCTGCGCGGACACGGGCCTCGGCTTCCACCGCTTTGCGCACGCGGGTGGCGGGCGAGCTCGGATGGCTCTGCGTCAAGTCAATGGCAGCCGCATCCGCGTCCATGTCCGTGTCGATCGCGGCGCGGGTCAGGGTGGGCGAAGCGGTCGCTGTAGACGTGCACAGGACAGCCGGGATGAGGGCGCGCGCCGAGCAGGAGCAGGTACGCGAGAGCTGTGAGTTCACGTTGGACGGTTGTCAGTGCATGAACAGTTAGGGGAAAGGCAAGGAATAGTGTGCACGCACCTGTCGAAGCACGTCTTTGGCCTCCACGAGGTCCATCTGGGCTTGAACACGTGCTTTGCGTTCGCTCGTCGCTTGTTCGACGACTACTCGTGTGGAGAGGACCAGCACGCAAAAAAGTCAGAATGATTGGAAAAGAGCAAAGAAGAAAGGCACGGATCCGAACAGCGGGAAAAGACACGAGGTTAAGGATGTAGAGAGCGCAGAGAGGAATATTAGGGATGAACACCCGCAATCCATAATGCACTCTCGTCTTTGCGGAGGCCAAGAAACAGAAGAGGCACCTCAAACAGACGGGACTCACACTTCTTCAGATTTTGCGGCACCTCTTTCGCGACCGCCGCACGCGCCGCGGCCCACACCTCCGGCGAAACCGAGCTCAAGTCGATCGGCGATCGCGCGCCCACCGCCCGCATCACCTCCAGCTCACGCTCCAACCTCCTCCTGTCCTCCTCGCTCTTCTGCAGCTGACCCATCAACCCTCTCATGCCCTCCTCCGCCTGCCTCTTCCCGTCCTCGCTCCTGCTCCACGCATCGCCCAGTCTCCTGCACTCCTCCTCGAACCGCCGCCGCTCGCCGTCCAACCGCGCGCACACCCCAAGCAGCCGCTCGCGCTCCTTCGCCAGCGCACGGTGGGACGTCGTGATCGCCGCGATCTCGCGGCTGACGGAGGACACGGTCGCACCCCACGTCTTTTCGAGCAGATCCTTCGTCGGCTGGAGCAGGTCGAACGTGACGAGCGAAGGGTCGGAGAGGGTCGGCGGGTTGTACGGAGCCGGCGCGCTGGCGCCGGCGCTTCCCGCCGCCACGGCGCCGGCCCCGTGGCCGTGGCCGGGTGGCAACGTGGAAGGGGCGGCGGCGCTGGTGCTCGATGTCGGCGTCGGCGGTGCGGTCGCCGTTCCAGGTGCAGGTGGGGACTGCGCCGTTGCGCTCGATAGCGTTACGGAGCCGGGAGCGGAAGCCGGCCCAAGCCCGGGCGTATGTGCGGGCGACGATGCCGCTGGCAACGTAGGCCCCGATGCTCGGCGAGCGGGCGCGGGGACGAGAGGCAGAGACACAGGCCCTGAGGCGCGCCGTTGTCGTGGCCCTGGGGCATGTTGATGTTGCTGTTGTTGCTGTTGATGCTGCTGCTGCTGTGGTTGATGATGCTGTTGTTGAATCGGCGAGTGTTGTTGATGTTGAGACTGGTGCGGCTGGGGCTGGGGCTGGGGCTGGGGCTGGGGCTGGGGCTGGGGCTGGGGCTGGGGCTGGGGCTGGGGCTGGGGCTGGGTATGGACCGGCAACAACTGCGGCGGGCGCGCGTGTGGAGGAGGCTGGAACGGATGTGATGGTTGCAACTGCGAACGCGAACTTGTGGGCGCATTCATATGATTAAGCCAGTGGTCATACGAAGCCTGCTGCGTGTGCGGTTGTTGTGGGTGCGGTTGTTGGAGCTGCTGCTGATAATACAGTTGCTGTTGCTGCAGATGTTGCTGTTGTTGCATTTGTTGTTGCATTTGTTGTTGATGTGGATGCTGATGTGATACGTGAGTAGGGGCTTGCGCGCGCTGGAAAGCCGGGGCCGAGGCATGGACCTGGGGATTCCAAGATTGAGGTGCTGAATGCGCGGAGCTCCCTGCATTCAAAGGTGGATGCGAGTGTGAATGGGGATTCTGCGCAAGCTGTGGAGGGGCCGCGTGGTGCGTCGAGGTCGGGAGCTGCGGCGTGCCAATTGCTGGACGGGACTGCTGCTGTTTCATGGCCCAAGATGCATCGTTGCCGAAGGACGTTTGTAGCGATAATGGCGCTGACGATGGCACCGGGATCTGGGTGATCAAGGAGGCGGAGGTGGGCGTGTGCTGCTGGACGCCTGAGCCCGAGCTCGATCCTGTGCCCTCGTGGTCAAATGTAGGTCCTGCGGTGGGGTTGGCGGGAGACGTGCCGTGCGCGGACGGCGGGGGCGTGGGGATCGGGGCATATGATGCGTGTTGATGCGCGTGCGCGTTATTTTGCCGTGTCATATTTGTCTGCGTGTCTCGCGTAGACGAAGAGTCGGCAAGCGACGACGCGGTGGCGACGGCGCCTATGGCGGCGGCGGTAGCAGCGATATTGAGGGGGGTGAGGAGACGTGGAGAAGACGCGCGACTTATGGACGACATGGACCGCCTCGATGCGGGTCTCGAGGTGGGTCTCGACATTGAGCCGTTCGTCGGCGGATCCATTGCGGTCTGTGAGAGGATCTATGCGAATCGATGATTGAGCCTTGGAATTGGCGGCGTGTTTTCACGTGTGTATGGCTGTTGATGATCACTTCACGTCGCTCTGTTCGCATCAAGCCGCCGCAGGCGCTGCGGGATGTACGTAGTGGGCGCTGTGGGATGCAGCGGGCAAGTCGACGTTGCAAAGGACAAGGAGTGAGGGAGAGGACAGGAGTTTTGGTGTCAAATTAATTTCGAGGCAGACTCTCACGTGCAATACGCGTGACCGCAAATGGAGGTAAACGCATCGCGTGCAGCGCATTGTCAGTGCGCACTGCGTAGTCCCATCTCAGTTACGAGGGAAGAAATTTGCCTGTGCTGAGCGAGTCAATCGCGTGAATGAGATGGCGACGGGTCGGAAGCAGCGCATGATTCAATCCACACCAATGGAGACGTTTCCAAAGATTCGGCAGGACTCGGCGGTCTTCAGGATCATCGGACTTGGAAATGGGACCCAATGGGACCTCCTCTAACCTCAGCGCCAATTCACTGCGCTCAACTTCGCTCAACACTCTGAGTTCTGGTAGGTATATCCGTTTTTGACCGCGTCCTGATCTGACACTCATCTTGAAGCTTCAAGTAGTCAAAACTGCCCATCGCTGAACGTTTTCACCGTGAGAATTGGAAAGAACACTCACACAGTGGCTGCCGCATGCTCCCCGCAGTGGTAGGCGTTACCGGTGCGCATAGCTCTTCTTATTGTTGACTTGATTTCTCTCTTCATTTATGATGTTAAAACTTATCTTGAATTGCCATTTGTGTTGTCAGAATCATGGGCCATCATACATCATTCGACTGCCTCTCACATGCAGGGGCTGCCTGTTGAGATCCTCGAACTCGTAATGATAGCCTGCGCATTTCCGCCGCCGAGCGTCTACTTCACTTCAGATTACTCCCGCGCTCCGAAATGGATAAATATCACATACGTTTGTCGTCACTGGCGTCAAGTTGCTCTTCAATGCCCTCATCTCTGGACGCATATCACCAATTCTCTAAGTGCTTCGTGGGTGGTCGCGCTCCTCGATCGCTCGGGCACGCAAGCTTTGGCTGTTGAAATTCATGGAACTTTGATGGCCGTCCCAGCCCTTGAGAGTCATCTTCCCGCTCATATCTCCCGAGTCAGACACCTTCGTTTGGATTTTTACCAGATCTCTGATCATTTAGAGAGAACTGCCGTTGATGTTCTTGCAACCCCTGCTCCAATCTTGGAAAGCCTTATCATCAATAATTCGACCAACCTGAACTTGGCGAAGGTCTCTTTGCAGGATATACACCCCGCTTGCAGCGACTCTGCATTAATCATGATCTACATGTTCTTCCAAGATTTCTCCTTCCCAACCTGACTCATCTCGAGATCGAGAGGGCCTCTACAATAGAAGAGATGATTGCGACACTTCGATGGACACCGCTTCTAGAAACCCTTTCCCTCACTCTCCATGACTTCCCCTCCTCTCAGACGTTCGACGACATCATCCATCTTCCAATCTCTCAAATTTGGAGTTGAGTGGGATGGAGGTATATGACGGCTGTGCCTACTTTCTCCGACGAGTGCAATTGCCCCGACGGTAGATATAAGAGTTTCACTCCACAACATCACCAACAGGAATACAGGGAAGGTTTTGTTGGATATGCTGGGCAGTTGTCCTCCCCCTAAGAGTAACAACTCTACCCCATTCACATATCTCAAGATAAAGATCTGGAGGTATCAGGACCCGATCTTCGAAGGTCGATTGTGCTCTCGAGAGGGCTATGAATCTTATGAACCGCAAAAAACATTATGGGCATCGAACAGTACGTACTTGTCATGGTTTGGATACCATCTTCGTCCTCCAGCCCAACTCGATTTCCATTGTATCTCTCCATGCTCTGATCGCCTTTTGCCTATGGTGGCCCTCCGGTCGATATTTGATTGTATGCCCTTGACGGACGTTCACACATTGGATCTGTCCGTTGATCTATCACCGACGGTCGCCGGCCAGGATTACAAGAGCAAGTCCAGGGCACAAGCTTGGGATCCCAAAGAATGGCTGCCTATCCTTCGTCTCCTGCCGTACGTCCGAACCCTCAAATTATCCCAGGACGCCATCATTGGAGTTCTGCGGGCCCTTACACCCGGAAAGAGCGATGGCTCAATCACACCTCTTTGGGTCTGCCTTTCAAGGCTCATTATCGACAGCACTTTCAGTGATGTTTTGGCAAGCGCCAGTCATCGAAGGCTGTTCCTAAGACCCTGGCAGCATTTCTTGCGCAAAGGCGCGAGGTCGGGCTGGATAACGTTGCTTGCAGTGTCTCTCCCCAAGCAGCGATCAGTGCCCCAAATGCAAGATGGTGTCTTCGAAGAGTCACATAGCGAAGTTGGGGTAGCGACAATGGACTTCGGCCGACCTACCTTTTGATGTGTCGATATTGGGCCATAATACCAAGCTGATGTTCGAAGGAACGATTATGATTACATTGTCTGCGAGTCCGTTCGAAGCCTTGAGCTTCATGTGTGACCAGGAACAGAGCTGTGCACTTGCACGCGCTCGATGCCTGGGAGACACTCAGTGCGAGCCTCGGCCTCGAGGAGGTGCAAGAGCGAAAGGTTTGGGAAAACACCTCAGCATAGACCGCAAGCGATTTCTCGTTGGCTTCGCTACAACTGGGCTGAGTGCGAGTTCCTCATCAAGAAACTGCGACACAGGCTCTTCAAGGATGCGCTGCCTGCAACAAAGCTTGTTATTGCAACCGAACGTGTCGATTTAGGCAAGTCTTTGCGCACCAAATCTCGTCCATTTTCCTGATCTAGATGTCCCCAGCGACTGAGAATGTCGCAGACCAAAGGGCCTTTGCAAGATTTTCGAGGAATGGACCAGAGTGGACAGATCCGGACCGAGGCCGAACCTAGATCAGATAAGGGCGAAAAGCATATTTGGTGTAAATTTTGCATTAGGAGCACTGTATCAGTACCGTTTTCGGCAGAGATCGGTCGGTTCGAACTTCAGCGCTTCAGCGTCAACTGCCATCATCCACATATATCCGCCGTGCACTTTACCCAACAAATTGTCGTCCAATTCTGTTGCTGTGATAGACATTGGCACCTTTAAAATCACCACATGCCAGGCAGAATTAAATCCTCACTTGGCAGCAGTATGCGACAGACAAACGAAGTTTTTTCTCGTTCTCAGCTGCGTCTGAGGCTACATGGCAGGCTATTCCTGTGCACCTCTCCCGTGACTCACTTTAGGGTGTCATTCGAAGGATAACGCATCGCAGATACTCCAGAACGTCGTCTCCTCCACATCTATACAAGACATCACCGCCGCGCGCAGAGCCTACGTCCGGCTCTCGTGCTAATCAGATCCATCTTCTTGCGGACGCACTTACGAAATGGAATCATCGCTGTCTTCCGCTCCATTGGACCTACTGCTTGCACTCGATCGGATAGATAATCTCCAGGACAAGTACAGGGAGATCACGAGGAGACCGAGAGACGTGCCCGCCCTCCTCCGATCCTCATACCGTGAAGGGAAGCTCACTGATCACAACGCATTGTTGATGTTCACTTTGGATGCGATACATTCTCGTGGAGATCAGTTGAAAGAATTACTTTCAGGCGGCCTCCACAACGTCTTTGTGGATATCTTGACAGACCATACTGTCTATGCTACTTTTGAGGTAAGCCAACCGTGCGTATTCCGTAGGTACGCGGACGCTGACGCACGAGTCGCGCTGCACCTCATGTTGGGACCGACCTCAGGGCTTTTTGGGAAGGCTGATATTTGGTCTTGCAGAGATCGTGCTAGCGCTTGTAGGAGAGCTACGAGGTCAGCGCATGGGGGAAATTTTGATCGTTGACCAGCTCCTTACTCGGTCTGTTGAGCTCTGGGAAATGATATGGTCCAAGCGTAGCCTGTTGCAGGGCGAAACCACCAGTGACAGAGACTATCAGAAAGCCATCAAAATTTAGCTGCCTCTTGGAATGTGATGATGAACCAGAAGTGGGCAGTCTTCGAGTCGTCACATCACTCACCACTGAAATCACCCCACAGCAATTTCTCATCCGAAAATCCTCTCTGCACTCGCTTAGGGCACGTTGCGATCTACTGCTGGCATCATCTCCCGCAGCCGACTCTAAGCTCTCGGAATACTCGAGGCAATGACTTGCTTGCAGTATTAATCAGTCAGTTTCTGAGTGGGTGCTCACAGCAAACTCGATACCAGCTCGTTCAGGAAGCCATCGTCGACACGTTTGGCCCGCATGCATGGGTCCAACGTCTTCGCCGTGCGCTGGAGGACCTCGGCTGTCTCAACGATCGTCTGGGCCGGGTCATCGACGTGATCAACTACTTCGGCTCACACCCGCATGTGCGGCAAATGCTGTGGGTGTGCAAAATCCAAGAATGCATATTCGTGGCGTTGAAGAGGCAACAACTCTTCGGCGATGCTGCGAACGAGTGGCCTATCTTCGCAGAGGCTCCGACCTCGATAGGGTGTGTGTCAGATTGAGACGCTCCTGCGCATCCGCTGACGGCCATCTCGCCAGCTGGATGCTCGCAGACCATGCCCCGATTTCCGCATATGAACTGATCATACACCATAACATCTTCAAGTGGACTGCTCGCGCCCTGATTCTCGGCGCTGAAAGCCCAATCCAACCCATCACGTCCGATGGTCCCCATCTTCTTCGTACGTCGCGCCCGAGGCGCCCGATACTTTCTGCGGCGCTCATCCCATGCATACAGACCACTGGTTGTATATTTTGAACGCTTACACCGATGTTTTCCGCTCGAATATTGCGAAACCGGCCGCGACGGCGGAAGGCGCCGTGCGTGCAGCCAAACCACCCCGCTCTGCCATCATCATGGCCAACGCTGCGCGAAAGGTGTGGTACCGGACGCTGCTCGATCTCCGCGCCTTGCATCCCTCCGCGGATAATCCCATGCCATCGCGCCAACGCGCGCTCGAAGCATGGACAAGCTTCGGGCACGACCTCGGTCTAGTCGAGTCGGAGGAACACGCGCGCTGGGAGAAGGCGAGGAATGCGCAGCCCCGTCCTCCACAAGAAGCGGAGGCGTCGTCCTCGTCGGCGCCTCGGGCTCTGCAGCGCTACTGCAGCTGGAGGCAGTGCGAATACCACACGAAGGAGCCGCGGTATCCGATGATGCAGTGCGCACGCTGTGGCGACTCGCGCTACTGCGGTCGATCATGCCAGACGAAGTGAGTCTCCTGCCTGTCTGACTGCCTCGCGCCCTCATGTGCTTCAAATCTATACAGTGACTGGAAGCACGGTGGACATAGACTTGTCTGCTACGCTCGAAAAGAGTGATGAGCCTCGAAGCTCGCAGTCCCGCAATGTATGTAGTCCATTTTCTCATTTTCATCCGAAGCCTTCGTAGATATCTTCTTTGCACACCATGAACACATCCATGCAGATGTTAGCGCACCGTGGGATGAGCATTTTTAAGACTCGTGATTTAAATACATGAGTATACGCCGACAGCACGTCCACCCCGTCCGTGTCCTCCATCCCAGACGCCAGCATCGCGGCAGCGAAGCGCTCGCAGCCCGCGATGGCCGCGTCGCACGACGGCGAGCAGAACACGTGCCTGCACGGCGACAGCCGATGCGTGGCCAGCTTCCGCACACAGCGCGCGCATGAGGTCTGCACGACGACGACGTCTTTGCCAGTTGCCGCCCCCGCACGGTCTCGGTCGACCTGCGCGATGGGCCTGACGTCTCCGAGCGGCGTGGGAGCGGTCGCGTTGTTCGCAGCCGGAATGTGCTCGTCGTACAGGGGCCTCCCGCGATATGAATATCTGAAGACCACCTCGGAGGTTGGAGGACGATTGTCAATGTTGCTGCCTTCGGGAGACTACAGGTAGGTCGGTTCTCGCGCAGGCTCCAGCCTCCCTTTTTGTTCCCGCATGGCCTGCATAGCCCTCACACCGCCATCTCCACTCCCACGCAGTCAATCGAATTTGAATCTACCCCAAGCGCTCAAATATGTATAGTGATTTATATGGCGCGCTTGTTGTTCTCGATGCCTTTATTTCTCTCTCAACATCTCCACTTGCCTTGACTATTCTATCATGCCTCCAGGATTTGCAATCAGCCTCCACTCGCAGATTATACTAGCCCTACTGGCTATTCATCAGCTCCAAGAGGAAATTGTTCAAGCCGTCCCCATCCCATCGCTCCAACGACGGTCGCCTTCATCCTGTGCAGATATTCAGGACTGCAGGACGATTTGGAATGTCGTCTCGAGCTGCATTGTGACGATATTTTCGTGTATATGGGTTGCCGTTCACCCCAACCTTCCGGATATCCACGACTGTCCATGGAAAGTTACTTGGCGCCGCGCTAAACCGATGCTGCTGGCACTGATTGCCCCGGAGCTCATCATTGTGTTTGCCTTTCGACAACGCGTCTCTGCGCACAGGTTTGCGAAACGATATAAAGGTGCGTGTTGGGTAACCATCATGATCAAGTCATTAAACTGCTTTCATAGATCGGGGATGGACGAAGACTCACGGTTTCTTTGCGGTAATGGGAGGCTTCGTGCTGTACGATAACGACGTCCCTGTTCGAGTCCTCTACCTAGAGGACTTCGATGACCCCAGTATCGATTTCCCCGATGTTACAGAGGACGAAATACAGGACAGGAGCAAGGGGGACGCGTTATCCAAAGGGCTTGCGATTGTTCAGACCAGCTGGTTCATACTGCAGTGCATAGGCCGAACAGCTGAACGCCTTCCGATCTCGGAGCTCGAGATTGCGAGCGTGGCATTTGCGGTGCTCAATTTTAGGATGTATGTGCTGTGGTGGGACAAGCCCCTCAACGTCTTGCGCCCGATTCGTGTGTACAGGAAGGGCCATGGTGAACGAGTGGGCAGCGACCAGGGCCACATCTCTGCTGGATGACAGGAAGAGAGTGTGGCCTCGCCGTCAGAGGACGGCGGAATTTTTTTGTTATTGTCTGGAAACGGCGAAGACATCTGGGTTCCGATAGAATCGCCGCCCGGGGGGATTCCATCCAGCTCGATCGCATTCAAGAAAAAGGTCGTCGAGTTGGTGAGGGCGACCTTTGAAGCCTTTCTCATGGTTGTCTTTACCACTGTGATGATGGACCTCCGTGTGTTGAATCCAAAGTCAATGACCACAGTCGCTACGTTTCATTCTGGCCGGGACGGTCCCGAAAGTACGCTTGAATTACGTGTTCGTGCTCTATTTACGACGGGGGTCGCATTTGTCTTTGGGGCCATCCACAGTATTGCCTGGTCTTTTGATTTCCCGACCACTGCAGAACGAACAGTGTGGCGGGTCTCTTCCATCATAACAATGTGTGCGCCGGTTCTAATAGCATCGTGTTACGCAAACCATTGGCTTGGTCGTAGGATAAGTTCAGCGTGGGGATGGCTTACACAGAAGACGGGTCTTGCTCTTCTCACAGCGATATGTTTACTGTACCTCTTCTCTCGGCTTGCATTATTGGTCGAATTGTTTACTGGACATGGCTTCAACTTGTATTCTCTGCTGTAGTACTCACTTCGAACACGCTTGTTGTTCGAGGTAATCCCGTCGCAGGTTTCCAATATAAGTCCCTTTCCCCGACAAACCGAACACAATAATAATGTCGAAATACAAGCATCTTGGCAACCCTGAAAATCCCTGAGAGAAAAGCAGTCTACAGCAGCCTAGACCAAAACACCGAGGAAAAAGCAGTCTAATTGGCGACGAAGGGCACGACGCATTCCTTCACGAAGTACTCGTGGAATCGATTGTCGGGCGTGAGTTCGGGGTGGAACGTGGTGAGAAGGTGTCGGCCCTGTCTGAGCGCGACGATGGATTGATCGGGAGTATTTTCGAGCGTGTGCGGCAGGAGGTCAGAAGGTATGCGGGAGATGATTTGGACGGGGGCGTCGGAGATGGTTGCTGTGAGTGATAAGATCACCTAGAAAATTCCAATGAAAACGTTCGGTCAAGAAAAGTATGTAAATAAGAATACACACAGGTGCACGGATAAAAACCCCTGTAAATGGTGTTGACGGATCTCGAAGGCCGTCAACTGTGAGAGGCGCTTCGAACGATTCAACCTGAAAGTTAGAATTCAAATTATAGGTGTATCCATAAGCATTCACATTGTGGAACGTCGTAAGAAAATAGCTGCGCTGACCTGCGAACCCCATCCGTTCCGTGCAACGGTAACAGATACACCGCCCAAAAGCTCCTGGCCTCCCTTCTTCGGGTTTGCCACGGCCTGCGCCAGCAAAATCGCCCCTGCACACGTTCCCCACACTGACTTCGTCCTGACAAACTCACGCAGTGGTTCCAGCAATCCAGAAAGCTTTGCCAACAAGGCAATGGTCGTCGACTCTGATCAGAAGGTCTAGCGGTCAGCACACGAGTCACGAGCATTTGAAAAGGATAGGAGGGACGGACCTCCACCAGGGATAATTAGAGCATCACACTTCTCTAGGTCTTCAGGTGTCCGAACCTGGACGACGAACAGCCTCCGCCGTGTGGAGAGTTTCTGCAGTATGTGCTGGTGCTCGATGAAAGCACCCTGGAGCGCTGAACGCATCGTTCGTCAATGGACCGTCGCATGGGTGAAAAGTTGATGCTCGCCGAGTATTCCAATTGTTAAACCATTGGAGACTGGAATGTCCTGCATCAGAGATGCTTGAGTACCGTATGCTCTCGTATAAACCTTGCGGAGAAATGACTGGGAAAATCGATCTGCGCAGCACCAAATCAGGAAGTCGAGTTATTGTCACGCAAGGTCACTGCAGTCACAATCAATGAGCAGACTTCCATGTCAGTCGGCCCCTTAGCGTGAATCCGGAGTACAACTCTCTAGAGTCCAAGGCAAGTGGGATTTTACTATCGAAGTTTGTAGATAGATGCAGTGGAGTCCATGGAATCTGCTTACAGCAGACGCAGACGCTACACAATATTGATTCGCAGACTTTTCACAGGTTAACTCGTTTTCCTGACGAGTATGACGCGGTGAGTGCATGATTATACAGACCATAAAAGAACGGAGACTGTTTAATCACTATTTTGTCAGTATCAGGTAAATATGATCAGGCGTCAGAGCAAACGACAAAAAACAATTGACTCGGGACGGTTGACCACAAGGACCCAAACGGGCTCGTGAACTTGATTGACCTGACAACCCCCGGACTCGGAAGCCTCCGGAAACCCCATTTCTGTGTCTCAGATTGTGCCATAGCATAGGCACAGCGAGTCGACGTTCGCTTTTTGTCTCAAAACTCGTTTATGTTATTCCGCATCATATTCTTATTGTCTATCGCAGGGCGCCTTTAACGTTGAACTACCTTGGGAAAGCACATGGTGGTGCGCGCTTCGTGCATCGTTCACTTGTTAAGTAATGTTGGGGCTTGGAGTTACGGATCAATCTGACCATGCGCGCCACGCATGATTGCAAACGCCTGACAACAATGGGGAGGCTTTAGCCCGCCACGCACCAATCCGCCGGAGCTTGCCATGGTGCCCCCCAGTGCATTGTCCCATGCTCCGCCACCAGAAGGACAACGCAGGCCAATGCGCAGTGGGTATATCAGTCTCGTCGTGGATCTTGGCAGGCTGCATCACCTTCCTCCCTTCCTCCCATTCATACATGGCAACGAAAGTACGCCGATATTTCATCGCTCAATCTTCCATAAAGCTGTTCACTTGTCCAGACTCTATTGCTAGTCCTTGGGCTTCCCCGCGCCATTCATCAATCCGGTAAAATGCCACATCGATACCCTTCCTCATGAACCCCTTTCGACAATGTTCTGCCTCGACAGCATCCTTTGACGCCTCTACCCTCATGGCCCACAACCCTGAAGGGCAAAGATGTCGTGACCATGGTAGTTGATGTGAACACATCACTCTCATGAGACATACTCATTGTCGGCTATCCGCCAGAGCCATTATGGAATGCAGGGGTGCTCGAATTTGGTTTCGGTGGCAGAGTCGTCAATCAAGTGCAGATACAGCCCTTTCCTTCACCAACTATCGGGTGAGAAATTGAAAGGACGCAGAGGTGAGTACCTCCCTCAATTGAAGAGCGGATCATCCAGCTCTTAGGGAACTTACTGTGTTACGCATTCATCGACTCCATGCCGAACGAGAACGTGGTATACAGACTTCGAAGAATCCTTCCTCGCCACGTATCCCCACTGATCGTCGGCGCGCATGCCACCCTCACGCCCACCAGATTCAGATTCCAGCATTCCCCAGGATATGCCCGCCTTTTTAACACGTTCCTATCTCCACCCCCTCGTGGAAGGGTATCCGACAAGGCTACCGCTGCCACAACCGGTCCATCATTCGGCAGCATCTTGTCGAAGCGCGATGCGTGTCATTCATCTAATCTTCTACTAACCAAAGGGCATCTTTCACCACCTCACATCTCTATTTGTCAATGTCTGGCGAAGAAAGTAATATCACCTTCCGTGCGTCGTGCCAGCGCTTTTACTCATTACCCGTCATTCTCTTTACCTTCGCTATCCGGAACTCTGAGCCGCCTTCTGGATTTCCCTGATGCCTTCTTCCAATGGCATCACAACAGGGTTGCATTCTCTTCCGTGACACGAGCCATCATTGAAACTCCGTGCTCATCGACTAACCGCCAGAATTAAATCCATTATCTCGGAACACTTGGACTCCCTTTTAATGGAGATCAGCAATTGAAGAGCATCCTGACCTGGAACTACGGGAAAGATGATCTTCGACGGGTCGTGGTAATCTGGTAATACACTCAGATTAATAAAGGGAAATTCGACGCTTCTGATAGCGCAGATGTCGGGAAAGCCGTACTCAGCGATTGATGATGACGAGTTAACCGCAGCCGATATAGGATAATCCGACGAGTACGTGCCCAGCTCGATCCTTCACTCGAGAATTTTTAATCGTCCGACTTTGGTGACAAAATCTCCTGAAGTGATGACAAAACATGGATATTCAAAAGACAGATCAATATCGCAATATATTTTTGCGTTGCGAGAGTACCACAAATTCAACATATGCCACTGCTAAGTATCAAACGTTCTGATCTTTGTCTCTCTCAAATGCCATTCCTTGATAACAAGTACTGATTTAGCTTATTCCCACTCTAATCCCTCAGTCATTTGGCTAAGCCTTACCTATTCACTGAAAGGTGCGTTGAAGAAGTGAAGTTCCGACGCATGATTTATTCCTGTGGTATCAATTCAGCTCATGAATTGTTGCTTGCAATGTTGTCTTAGAACAGGTAACAATCAATGATCCCTCTTTTCAGTTCCGGTGCGTTTGATATCGGTCATTAGTGCGCTGAGGTCGACTTCTTCTTTTCACGCTATGAGACAATGAGTCTCTCCTCAAAATTGTATCTGGCAAGTGACCGATGCTAACTAACTCTGCATTCAGCAAGGGGTTTTGGTATAAGTCAGAAAGTGATTAAACATCTCAGTAGTTCATGTGCCTTTTGTTGAGGAAGAGCCTTGGTCGTTGACCTACGTGCTCTCCCATGTGGGCAGGCGATGTGTGTGCAGCGGGCGAACACAAATTCGTCGCAGGGTGTTTCGGAACCGAAAATCGCGTTATGTCACTTTACACGTGATTGTGTGACACACGTGTAAGTTGACTCATCGCGCTCCGCCCCCTTTGTTCAAGGCCAAACCAGCCGTCGCCACGATGCCAGCAGTCCGCACCAAACCCTTCGACCTAGAGTCCTTTCGCTTCAGTTCTGAGAAGAAGAGTCATAGCACCCGATCACCGTCCCCAGCAAGCATTGAAGCGAAGAATGCCCCCGCCTTCACAGAATCCAAACTGCGAGACTTTTCCCTGCGTGAATATCCTTCTGCTATCGCTCAAGCAGCAAGTGCAGCTCGTCTGATCAAAGTTCTTTGACAAATAGTATATAAAGTCGAGTATCCGCGGACCGCCGCGGCACGTCTCTCGTATCGCACCCCCTCTGGCAAACGAGTCCCACCGCATCACTGGGAAGTGTACGACCTCATACTGAAGGTCCCCGCAGGCAAAATCAGCACGTACAAAGCCATATGCACTGCCTTGGGCTCTGGCTCCCCGCGTTCGGTCGGGACAGCGCTGCGAAACAACCCGTTCGCGCCGTACGTGCCTTGCCATAGGGTCGTGGCGTCGAACTTCTTCGTCGGCGGATTTTTCGGCGAGTGGACAGATCTCAAGGGTGGAGCGAGCAAGGGAAAGCGGGTCGGCCCGGAGGTCGGCGCCGTGGGGTGGAATGACCAGTTTAGAGGAAAGGGCCAGGGCGCTGTCCAGCGCGAGAAGGTGAGGATGTTGGTACAAGAGGGCGTTCCGTTTACGGCGGAAGGAAGGCTAGTGAGAGGCGAGGAATATCTATGGGCTGTAGTTGTGTCGAATTGAACCGGGCTGTGGACCGTGGATATACATCTTTGAGGACGTAGTGACCGCGATATGCGCATACGTTTTCGAGTAGCGGGAAAGAGAGCCTATTTATATAAGGATAACAAAAATACAAGAGCCACCTATGCGAGCTCGGATCCGTGGCAGCGATCAGACCTATGATCTCAGCGAGATGTCTGATGATGCCGACAAGGCCGACAGCTGATCACATCGATGAGAACGTGGATCAGCGGAGGGTGGAAATATCTGAGCTCGTTGGGCGTTGATCCGATACACGCCTTTATAACGAGTGGGGGCTTCTGTCTGCATCCTCGCTGTAAAGGGAACAAGGACAGCGCCAAGAACAAAGGATACTGGACGATATAAGCAGCCCGAGCACGCCTGGCAAAACGAGTTGCTCCTCATCCCTGGCCATTTCTATCACGCTTGACGAGTCGACGACAACGCATCGAGACATCAAGACATCCTTAGTGTCAGGCCACAGGTATAACGCCCAAGAGTCGACGCCAAAAGTGTTCCGTGCGCTGTGTGGATATGCGGGTGCGCCTCAGGGTGTATGGAGAGGAGGCACGCTAATGCCGCCAAGGAGGGAGCGAAGGTGGGCCGTTAAGTTGTCGGCATGGCTGGGGAGAATGGTGGTAAGTGGCCTAGTTATTTGGGACGAACGCGAAAAATCGCACCCTTTGAGACCCCTACCAATCTGTACGGGCTAGGCTGTTGTATGGCGCTCAGAGGTTTGGGGCCTCATGATGGTTGCCGTTCAATCCACTGGGCTTCAGGTGCAAGGCGCCCGACGAACTTCGGTTCATAGTAGACGTGCTGGCAACGTTGGCGGGAGTCTGCGTAGAGGTGCTTATACGCATTTTCGATGCCAATAAAATAACGGGCGTAATATGCGGTAGACGATAGCGGCAAGCGAGCGTAAAAGGCTGTTGACTGCTAGGGTAGGGGATGAGGAGGGGGGGGGGGGAATCTGGGTGTTTTCTATCCTTGCCTCCAGCAAATCGAAAGGATATCTTCCAGAACTTTCCTGCACTTCCGGGTGTCTTTTGCGGCGCCGGCGATCAGTGACACGTCCAAGAGAAGAGTCGCCACTTGTGTGAGGAAAATGATGGCAGGTGGAGCCGTTGAGGACCTAGGCCGTGCACCCAACTCAGATCGAGCTGTTGTTGAGGGGGGAGGACAATAGAAGATTCAAAGCGCGGCCGCATGGCTTGAGAACCGAACCGAACCACCTGCGTCACGGATGTGTACTTCGCTGCATCGTTGTAGACGTTGAGCTATGCTTTATACATTGTAAAATTGCACAGAAAAACTCACTGTACAGTCTATATACTCTGTCTGCTGGTAGATATTACTGGACGCGAGCGAATAGCCCATGTAGCCGTCGGAAACCCTGAATTCAACCCCCTCTCCTCCGCATGTGCTGTGCTGGCAGTGGCGAAACTAAGAATGAGGCAGAAAAAAAATCAGAACAATTCGTGATAAAATAAAATAAAAATATGCATGCTGGCGTACAGTCTCCTCGAGTACAGTCTTCTTGTACACGCCTTAGCATGATTGTACAGATCGGCTCTATGAGCAACAGGACCCAAATAGATAGGATGTCCGAACGGCGCTTGAACGGGGATGCGTGACGACTCATTCGGTATGTCACAAATTACGGTCACCTCCGCTTTGCTCCTCCCCCCTCCCCCTCATGATTTTTTTTCTGCCCTCGCTTGTCCCTCTTTTCACCGGAATGGTTTCCCCAAAATCTACACCGAAAATATTCATGGCGTTGATAATCTGTGGAGAGGGTTCCTTACGAGCTCGCCCGGCAACTGATCAGAGCTTTGTCGGTGGGGTGGACGGTGGACACATAGCGAAATGAAGCGAATGGATCGGACACGGTGGCCTGGTCTATTATGTTGCCGCTTGGCCACAGGTATGCCAAAGCTCCCTCTCGAACCCTTAAATAGGGTACGGCGATGCAGCTTAGCAGCTCACAACACACACACCTCGCTCCTCGAGCGCACTACCCTACCGTCATGACAGACAGACAGCTTCTGCTCAAAGGCAGCATCGCACGGGTATTCCCAAACGATGCTCTGCATTATTTTGAGTATCTCGCGAGAAACAAGCACCCAATGACAAAATGTAATTGGGGATCGCACCTCACAACCTATATTATAGCAGACGCCAAGAGCGGCGTTTTAGGATTTGTCGACATTGCCGTAGACCTCCACCCAGGCACCTTTGTGCAACAAGTCATGATGAGGCCGATCAGACCACGACGGTCTGCAATCTGGTTCGACACAACGTCTCCATCTCTAGGGATATCGTTACCTGACGCCGAGCGCAATCTCGATATTCTTTCGGACTCTCGCAAGACGGAGAAATGGAGCTCCCCCACGAAGCAGAGCTTGGCTATCTGTGTACGATTCTGCATTTTGTGGACGATGATCTGTTTTCTTACTCTGCAACAGTGGCTTGGCTACGAGCCGTGGCAGGCCGATCTGTCAATGCGCGGTGACAGTGGATGTTGTCGAAAGCTCCTCGCTCATCGCGTCGCACTACTCGTGCGTCAGTTTATGACTGTGGGCGCCCCATTCCTTTCCGCGTTTTTCTTTCTTTCTCACCCACTGCGTAACAGAATCCGAAGCTACAGGCAGGAGTATACCCGCCCTTACCTATTGGGTCCGATGGAATCACCGCTGACGATATAGTTCTCATCGGGCTTGTCGAGGTTGATGCAGTGGCTGGTACCTGGCAGCCAATTTTTCGGTTACGGTCCTGGTTCGCAGGTTCGATTCTTTTACTCTTTCGACTTTTCGACCTTTTTCTCATTCGGTCATGACATGATAGCCCCCCAGGGGTATGACTTCTGACGATGTTGCGCGGACGCTCTGCGAACATACGCTCGCTCTCTGGTGTCGATTTATCATGGACGGTGACCTGGTGCTCGCTCTGCTCTTTGCTCTGAGGCGACCCCGAGACAAGATCCTGGAAGCTGATGGCTGACTCGCAGCTGGTTCTACGATGGTGCCTAGGCTTTGGCTTGTGCTGGGCCCGATGCTCGGTGTGCTCTCATTCCCATCTTCTGTCTTGGAGGTCTTGTCCGGATGTCTCAGACGAATTTCCGTTATTGTCGTGGCAGGTCATGGCGCGTTCTATCGTTATTGGTTATGCTCATCTAGTGCCCTGTTACGCACTAGCCAGTAGATTTTGTATCATTTGTATCCCCTAGTCTCTCTCTGTTCCACTACACGAATTCAGCGTATTTGTTTGCAAACTCCAATTGTCGCGATCGGAATGCGAGAAGGGTACTGTGACGGCGCGCGTCGCTTTTCATGACGCGTCAAGTCACGCCTTCTTGTCACGCCACTTGGGTTGCAACAACTCGTTGGCTCGTCCAGGATCGCATACCGTCTTTCTATCCATAAGAGCATCACATTCGCAATGCCTCCGACAACAGTTCGCGTCAAGGGTACACCTAAAATACAAGGGCGCGATATAAAATCGTTCTTTGGTGCAGGGGGCAACAATAGCAAGGCAACGACTGTCCAGACTGTGCGTGTTCTCATATAGGCTCCTGTCAGGATGAGACGTGACAGAGATGCAGAAACCAGCCCAAGCCGCACACTCTAAGGCTATATTGATTAGTACGTCTGCGCAGATCTGTTCAGGCACTACGCACATCGCTGACCGACGGTTCCAGGTGATGAAGATGACGAGTATGTTTTGATGACATTCGAGGACTTCGTCGGTCCGTACTGATTTTTTCGCAGTCCAAAACCATCAAAGTCGACTGTAAAGTTTGTGCCACAGTAATTTTTACGCTCCCTAATATTTTGCTCACGAAAACATCAGAATCTCGAAACCCATCTCGCCACCGGCCGCCGCGACCCTGAAGCGGAAGAAGAAGATTCTGCTATCTAGTGATGACGAAGACGAAGAGGACAAGCATGAAGCCACGCCACCTCCGAAGAAAAAGGCAGCCATGGCCTCATCTTCCGCCTCCTCTTCGAAGCCATCCGCAGCTCCTGTCCCGAAACCACGCAAGCCAGAGCCCAAATCGAATGGAAAGATCAAGAGGAAGAGAATTGATGAAGATGAGTACGCATCATCACCCTCCGATGATGATGATGAGTTCGTTGTCGACGATGCTGGGAGCGAAGACGAGAAACCCTTGAAAAAAGGTCCTCCCAAGGGCAGGCCGAACGCAGGCACCAAGAAAACTCCTCGAAAATCTGGCGCTAGCAAGGCAAAAGAGCAGCCCAAGGCAAAGCCTAAGACAGAGGATGCAGAAGAGGGGGAGAAGCCCAAACCCAAATTCAAGTGCGCCGCCACTCTCGCTGATGTCCCTGATTCCAATCTCAATTTCAACGTAGTTGGGCAGCAGCCAAGGCAGCGAAGCTAGCAGGGCCTGTCGCTCCTGGATCGAAAGCTGTGCCCGAGTCTGCGCACCCTGACTGTCTGGCTGGTCTTGCCTTCGTGTTCACAGGCGAATTGAGCAGCTTTTCCCGAGACGAAGCGACAGACCTTGCGAAGCGCTTCGGCGGGTACGAATGCTTCCCTCTCACTCATTAATCGATTTGACGATTCACCTCTACAGTCGTGTCGTGGGACAGCCATCGTCGAAAACGTCATATGTTGTGCTAGGGGAAAACGCTGGCCCGAGCAAGATTGCGGCTCTCAAGAAACACAATATCCCTACACTATCGGAAGACGAGTTCCTAAATCTTATCGCTACGCGCAAAGGACCAGGAAACGGAAAGGGCTTGGATGAGAAGGAGAAAAAGAAACAGGAGAAGGAACTAGCAGCGATCAAGCAAGGCGCGAAGGAGTTGGAGATCCGAGAAAAGAAGGCAGCCAATGTTGAGGGATCAAGTAAAGCTGGAAGGTATGACCCTCTCTGTGATCAGGCGATCAACCTTGAATTCATATATGTCTTAGTTCGAAGATGGTTGATACCCAGACGCAGCTTTGGACGGATCGCTATGCCCCCCAAACACTCAAGGAGATTTGCGGAAATAAAGGCCAGATTGAGAAACTTCGGCAGTGGTTGCACGATTGGTCCGTTCTCACGCCCCCATGCCATCCATTCTCTCTTGTAATTAACGCGGGAAACAGGCCAAACAGCCTGAAATCGGCTTTCAAAAAGCCTGGTAAGGATGGTATGAACATGTTCCGCGGTGTCATGATCTCCGGCCCGCCTGGGATTGGTAAAACAACCAGCGCCCATCTCTGCGCGAAACTTGAGGGATTTACGCCCATCGAGCTCAACGCGAGTGACGTGCGGAGCAAGAAGCTGGTCGAGGTATTTTTCCTTCTTGATCTGTGTCATCCCAATAATCAATGCGCATGACCATCCTTAGAGCAGTACCAACATCACGAACAGTTCTCTAGACGGCTGGATGGTTGGTGGAAAGGTGAGTGCAGTCCGTCTGGTCTTTAATCCTAGCTGATCTATGGCGCAAAGTTAACCAACGCTGCCGGTGTTGATATCACTGACAAGACCTGTCTCATCATGGACGAAGTCGACGGCATGTCTTCTGGCGATCGAGGGGGTATTGGTGCGCTCGCGGCCCTGATCAAGAAAACGAAGGTCTGCTTCTCGCATCGATCACCTTATGGAAGGCATGCTCATGAAGGGTTCTTCGATTAGATCCCTATCATCTGTATAACAAATGACCGCACAGCTCTGAAGATGAAGCCTCTCGTCAATTCGACGTTCAACATGCCATTTAGGAAGTGAGTCGCGCATACCCTACTCCTCCGCTTCATGGGCTGAGTCTCGTCTTTGTAGACCGGACGCCGCCGCCATTCGTTCGAGGATCCTGACTATTGCATACAAGTAGGTCGGCCAAGTAGTGTCAACACGTCAGCAAGGGCTGACGCGTTCAGGGAAAAAATGAAGGTACCAGCTAACGTTGTTGACCAGCTGGTCAACGGCGTGCAATCAGACATCCGACAGGTCCTCAATATGCTCTCTACGTGGAGATTATCGAACGCTTCATTAGACTTCGATCAGAGCAAGACACTGTTGGTGCTTTTTTGATGTCTCCATGCCCTCCCTGTTGATGGGTATGTGTTGCAGGGCCAAGATGAACGAGAAGTACAGCGTGATGACGCCGTTCAACGTGACCCAGAAGATTTTGGGGCCATATATGTTTTCGCCTACGTCGCGAGAAACGTTGGGTGATAAAATGGAACTCTACTTTCATGACTATTCCTTTGTACCGCTGTTCATCCAGGTGCGCTTGTTTCTACTGCATCGTTGCAGACAAACCACATAAGGGCGGTACTCTGTCACCATAGGAGAATTACTTGAAAACGCAACCCGTGCGTGTACGGAATGAGAGTGGGCCAGCACAAGTCATGAAACACTTATCGCTTATGGACCAAGCCTCGAATTCGATATCCGAAGGAGATCTTGTCGATGCTCTGATTCATGGGTGAGCTTACCGCGTTCCATGCCGTCGATGTCAAGAAAGATGCTAATCTTTATAGTCCTGAGCAACATTGGACTCTGATGCCTGTGCACGCCGTCTTGTCGACAGTCCGCCCGTCCTTCCTTTATGGTGGGGGTTCAGGCTATGGCGGGCCGAACGCAATGTCCTTCCCTCAGTAAGTCCTAGTAAGTACCAAGTAGATATGATGCAATTTCTCAAACATGTTTCATTTCCAGGTGGCTTGGTCAAAACTCGAAACAGAATAAGCTAGGCAGACAGCTAGGCGAGGTTCAGATGCGCATGCGATTGAAAGTATCAGGAGATAAACATGAGATCAGGCAGTCGTACATTCCGGCCCTGTTCCCACATCTAGTGAAACCTCTGATCGACGAGGGAGCTGTGAGTCCTTTGTCTACGCTATACACATGTGCTGTAATCGTCGACTTACATCTGGAATGGCTCTCTCAGAAAGCTGTCGATGACATCATCGATCGCATGGACGAATATTTTCTGTCTCGGGAAGACTGGGACACCATCGTCGAGCTTGGGGTTGATGACCGGAAGGATGATTTGATATTGAAAAAGATCTCTGCAGCAACCAAATCGGCACTGACGAAGAAGTGGGTGTTTATTTCACGTACGTGGGGAGTGTGCTGATCGGCGACGGCAGGTACAACACGAGAGACCATCCGATCGTGTATCACAGGCAAGACCTTGGCAAGGTGCCGAAGAAGCTTGCAGGAGGACCAGCGCCTGATCTGGAGGAGGCATTCGATGTGAGATATTGCGTGTTCATGTGTCCGAATTGCCTTCAATGGGTACTTACGTAGTCACTACAGGTTGAGGAAGACGAACCCGAGGACGACACCGCTAAGAAGGAGCAAGACTCAGACGACATAACGAATGACAAGCTCATACAACGAGGCAAAGGCAAGTCCAATCCAAAGGCCCCCACGAAGAGCAAGGCAAAGACGAAGAGATGAGCACGACTGAGGCAGGCATTGCGCATTAGATATCCTATACATGGTGTAAGCTGTATTGTACGAAGGACGGTTCGTGTGCGGATACTATTCTTATGTGCAGGGTCGCGTGTCCATTACCTCCTCAGTGGAACTGGGAGTAATCTCAGTACTAGTGCATTCCGTGATCATAGTTAGCCATTTATCTCTTCTGCCTGGATGCGTACTGCGCTTCTTGCGAGTTCATGGCAGAATTGGACTTTCATCGGACTTTAAAATAGGCTGTTCTGGTTTAACTCCGAGGTTGAACTCTCCGGCTGCCAGCGAGCTACTCCTTCTCTTATACCCTCACAGGTTTTGCGATTCTTGGCTATGACGAAGAAAATGTGAGGCTGCAGCAGCTATTCCGAAAATTGAAAGCGGCTTTTACAATCTCGTCGCATGGTTGCAGCAAACGTTCCAGTAAGTATGGTTTAGACGCTCTACAATCATCTCTGATGATAACGATCACTCCAGATTCCTCGACCGAGAAATATCTAGCCCTGTTGCCTCAAGCTCCCCCTCACGATGGCTCAATTATTGACAGCAATATTCCAGTCATTACAGGTCTCCCGGTGTCTAACACATTCCATTCCATTCCTTCACACCCCATTCACAATTTGCCTGTCGAGCTGCTCGAGCTGATCTTGCTCCATTGCATCCCACAAGCTCGGACTACATATTTTACCGCATACAAGCGTGGTCCTTGCTCTCCGATATGGGTCAATGTCACCTATGTCTGTCACTTTTGGCGGCAAGTCGCCCTTCGCTGTCCTCACCTCTGGACACACATCACTACGGACTTAAGCCTACCGTGGATAATCGCGTTTTTGGATCGCTCAAGGTCAGAGCCTTTGGTTGTTGAGGTTGATGCACGCCGTATCACTCTTGGTGTCTACGAAACTCATCTTTCCGCCCACACTTTTCGGATGAGAGAGCTCTATTTAGGTTGTCAGATCTTTACCGATGGGATTCCTGAATATCTCGATTCGTTGAGGAGTCCCGCTCCCCTCTTGGAGACTCTCATCATTGATATGGGCCCTTGCGTGTATCACGTGAAATGGAGTCTATTTTCAGAGTCTACTCCTCGATTATGTCGATTATGGCTGCATCGCAGCATAAATGCTCCCTCCGGTGGACTTCTCCTCCACAACCTCCGTTACCTCAAGCTGGAAAGCTCTCTATCCATGCTCGAGGAGACCTTTGCATTGTTGCAACGTGCACCTCTCCTAGAAACTCTCCGCATCGACCTGAATGGCGGACGTCGCGGTCTAGCTCAACAAACCCTACCCAGCTTTATTCGACTTCCGAACCTATCCCTTCTGAAAGTATCATGCTCCGATGCGTATGATGCCTTTGTTGACCTATTCGAGCGATTGCAAATTCCCCCGACAGTTCATCTCAAACTCTCCTCTCACATACATTTTCTCGCCAGTGTTTCGATCCAATGACCAGCTGGTTCATATCTTCAACATGATAGTTAGCCATACCCGCACGGTTGGCAAAGCAATGGACTCCTTGACGCACTTCCAGATCGCAATCACACCAACTTATTTTACCCTCGAAGCCGAACCGAACGCTCAACCGACTGGCTGCATTTGTAGCATTCCTTGCGAGCACATCAAATCCGACTCATTGCCCGTGGATAACGCGCATTCGAAGTGCAGACATGTACCCTTATCAAATGTACATGCGCTGCGCTTATCCTTGGATCAATACATGCCGATGACTCTGCTCTCCTTCAAGGGTATCGTACACACGGACGCGATATCCATAAATGGCGGTCTATCCTCTGTCTCATGCCAGAGATACGAAGTCTCAAGGTGTCGCACGACGCTATCCCCGGGGTTCTACGAGCGCTCACACCCAACGCGAATACTGGCGATGTCTCAAATCCACCCGTGTATGCCAATTAACGGAGCTTATCATTGGTCACAGCGTCATCAGATGCCTGGATGGCATTGATAGTGACACTGATGATCTTCAGTTACGCTCAGTCGCCCTCGGGACGTTGGAAACATTTCTATCGAAGAGGAAGGAGGCTGGATTGGAATTAGATGTCTTGAATTTCAGCTGCTGTAAGTGCGTTGGGGGCAGTGTGAAGTCTTTGAAGCGGTACGTGAAGAGGTTGACTTGGGAGGGCTTTGATTTGACAGATACTTGATCTTTGTCTTCCATTCGGACAATTGACAATCAATAAAATGAATCTTTTCAAGTGTGATTTGGTTTACACAGTGCCAGGCGAAATGCTGACATGCAGGCAATACTGATCATCAAAAAGCTGTCTTCGAAGTGAACGCGAAAGCTAGAGTACTGGCCGACTACGAGTGCCTTTCTTCACATAAGGCCTCTCGACGATCTGAATATCGTCCTCCTCTTCCTCCTCGACCCCGTTCCCGTCGTCGCCGACCGCAGCTTTACCTTGAGGTCTCCTAGCCTTCTTCACCTTCCCCTTCTTCGACTTGGATTGAGGAGGTACCCAAGCTAGGAAGGCTTGTGCCAGCTTTCGCTGGAATTCTTCATCATATCCAACGCATTTCAGCGTGGCGATGCCAAGGTTCTGGGCCCGCCGTCATTCGCTGCATTCGTCACTTTGCGCTAATTTAAGGGGGATCTAACGTACCTGCTTCCCCTCGTCGTAGGCATTTATGATCTCGTCTGCAGTAACATTTTCGTATCGATCATTTGAGTTGAATGCATCTCGAATTTCCGCCCTGGTTGGCTCACGGCCGAGTTCTCGCCGCAGAATGACCTCGACTCGAACCTGCTTTCCCCAAGATTTGCTCTGTATTTCACGTCCCCAAGTGTTCTTTACCTGGTAATCGAAACCTATGAGCTCATAGTCACCGTACCGCGAGAGGATAAGCAGACCTTAGGGCTCTGAAGCACCCACTCCGTCTGTGTAAGTGAGGGTGCCGGTGCCAACTTATACTGACCAAAATACAGCCACTTGGATTGGTCCAGGCCTACGAACAGCCGCTGTATAGCGCCTTTGTCCTCCATCCAAGCATCTGTGAGTGGCGTCGGATTATACCATAGCCCGGGCTCTCCCGGACGAGAAGGTGCGTTCGGGTGCCACTTCACGCTCATGAACATGAAATCTTTGAAGCCATGGACCACGAATTTTGCCTCTGCGATGGAGGGAAATACTGCCACGGGTGAGCCGCCATACTCGGCACTCATGAAGAGTCTTGTTACGGAAACGGAGGCGACAGCTGGATCGGTGGTGACAGGCCACGGCTCTGCGCTTATGGCAGCAATTCGGCTCCGGACAGTTGCTTCATCAAGGGACATGTCCTCTTTAAATTTCGGCTGGACGAAGGAGTCCTAGAACACAGTGTCGTACCGGATGGCCTGGCTCAATCACGACAAAACTTACCGGGGTGGTCGAATGGGTAGGGCCAGTCTGCTGTGGTTTGACCTCATCCTCGTCTATCACGGGAACAAAGTCCCGGACAGTGTCGGTGTCCATATCAACTGGGACACTGACACTGCGGGATCGTACATGTTGCATCGTCGGGCTCTCGTCCATAGTCTGTTGATAATCGTTAGGATCTGCAACAGGCTATTCGTCAAAGGAGGTGACCAAGCGACAATGAGCTTTACCTTCCAGATCATCAGTCGGCTCTCTATTGAGTGGAGCTGCATTATCTATATCCATTGGTCCTAAGATTGGACTGGACTGTCTTTCTGTTCTGTCATATGGCACAGTCAGCTGTACGCCTGCCTAATCAAGAGCGAGCAACTTACTTGACCTTAGACTTTATATCTTGGGACCGTCTAGGACGTCGAGTGGGGATAGCGACTTGCACTTTTGGATGAACCCGAGCCTTTTTGACTGGCCTTGGGTTCATTACAGGATGCTTGTTGGCGGATTCCGTGAGGGATGAAGATGATCGCTTCCTAATCACGGAGCGCTTGATATCTTCATTCTTAACTGGGAGGTCTTCCAGGTTAAAAAATTGTTTCAAAGGAGAGCTTGAGCGCTGCTTTTATCAAGAGCTGTTGAGCAACATCAAAGTCCATGCATTATAATGTGACTCGCCTTGACTTGGTCTTCAACTGAAGATGGCTTCGCGTTGACGTGGCTATCGTTCCGAGCAATTTCGAGCTGCAAGGTGGTCAGGATCAGGGTATGTAAGAACGTACATTGAAAATACATAATTTTTGCAGACCTTGATGTCCTGCAAATCCTTGAGACGCTCGACCTGATTCTCGAGCTCATCAATGCGTTGTAGAAGCCGTGCAACCAACAACTTGAATTCGAGGTCTCGACTATTCCCCTGCAATATAGCACAGAAATTTGTTCCATCGGCGGTTGACTCGATAGTGTCCATGATCTTTTGAACGAAGATTGTGGGTAGAGTACCGGGCAAAGCGGTTAAACGATGGAAACACCGATTTGCTGACCTCATGGTCGACACGTTGACGCAGGTACCGACTGTACTATCCTGCAGTTCTGACACTGCCGTGTTGGCAGGCCCAATAAGAGTGTATGATTTTTATGGTATGCATTGTGCAACATGTATCAGGAAACGTTTGGCCGGACAGCAGTGTGCTTGTTTTCGAGAATGTTGCTTCGTCCTGATGGGATCAACTGGCGGACAAAAACGCAGTTTAGCCATAAATATCACTCCAAAAGCCGGCATTTGCCCAATACTGCTCCATTTGTAGCACGCCAGCACCAAATACACTCCAGCAATGTCCTCTCCACCATAAACCACCATCACCTTCCCTGATCCCGACGGGCTGACCTCACACACCTCACAAGCCACGAACAAACCATGCACACCGGCATAAAAAACACGAAAACATAAACATGAAACATAAGTCACAAAACACAAGTCAAACCGAATTAAATAGTTCAATAGTTCATGAATCGTAAACCGTGAATCGTGGGCCACGACCAGGGGGGGTGGAAAGGAGGCGCCGCGGGACATGAGAGTCGTGAGATCATATCATATATGCAGTAGGGTATCCGAGTGAGGGGGCGTGTGCGTAGAGGGGGCGCGCGAGATCCAATGCGAAAGTCGAAATTCTGAGGTGCGAACAAAGGAGGAAAGAAAAAGATGCAGGCGAACGCACCAAATCCGCCAAATCCGTGGCCAACGCTAACGCCAACGCCGAAGAAAACAAAAAACGAAAACGAAAAACGAAAACACCGAAACCGAAGCCGCTCACGCGCAGCTCAGAACCCGAGCGGCGACAACGACGCGCTCCGCGTCCCCTTCTCCTTCTCCTCCGACTCGTCGCCCACTTTCTCCACGACGACAACGTCCTCCTCTGCCACATCCGCACCCGAGCCCTTCTTCGCCGTCTGCCGATCGCCTCTCACCCCCGTCAGCCCCAACCCCAACCCCGACCGCGACTGCTCCCTCCTCTCTCTTCGGCGCCCGTGCCACGTCCCCTTGCTCCGTCCCCGCATGGCCTCGTCCCCTCCCTCTCCCCCGCCCTCCCCTGCCCCAGCCCCAGCTCCCGCGCCCGCACCCGCCTTCTCCCCGCCCGCTCCTCCCTCCTCGTCCCCCGCTCCACCGACCGCGCGCCACCGCCGCCCCCGCGACCGCCCAACGCTCCCCCATAATTCCGGAACGTGTTCACGATCAGCGCGAAATACACCAGCCGAGAGCACCAGCACCGCCGTGATCGCGAGGCGCGGGCCCAGCGACTCGAGCGGCCCAGCGTGCGCGAGCCCCGCGTCGCTATCCGCCGGGTCGTCCGTCGCGCCCGTGCGCCACACGAACGACAGGATCGACACGAGGAAGGTCACCATCGACCACGCGAGCCACACGGCGGGCGCGGCGAGCATCACCCACACGTTCCACAAGATCGAGGTCCGTGAGCTCTGCGCCTATGCAGGTCGACGTCACGGTCAGCCGTCGCGCTGCTCTGGAGACGAGAAGGACGCTTACCTCCGCCCACCGAGACGCCCTGTACATGCTCCTCATCGTCCCGAATCGCACGATGTAGATGCATCCGTAGGACAGACTCATCAGCGCGCACACGAGCGACAGTAACGCCGCCGTGCGCGTCAACGGATCGTTCAGCGCGCTCGGAATCTGAAACATCGTCATGATCGCTCTGGATCCCACAATGCCAACAACAAAATACCATCAGCTCCTGCCAGAAATCCAAAAACAGAGCAGAAACTCCACCCACGTCAGCAGCAGCGCAGACACCACATTCAGCGTCTTCCACTCGCGCAACAGCGAATCGATGAACGCCTCCCACGACTGCTTGAACCGCACCAGCGCAGGCGACACCAGCGGCGGATTCCACTCCTCCGAAACGGCAGGCGCTCCGCGCGCATCATCGTCTCCGCCGCGCGCGCCGACCTGCCCTCCTGCCCCGCGCGCTCCACCGGCGGCATGCACGCGTCGATCATGCGCTCGATGTCCGGCCGGCTCACCTCCGCGTCCTCGAAGATGCGCGCCACGCGCGAGAAGTACACCGACGGGAGGCGCATCAGGAAGTGCAGGTACGCCTGCCGCGGCAGCGTGTCCGTCACGAACTCGTGCGAGGTGCGCCCGAGCATGCGCGCGCCGAACGCGACGCCGCAGCACGCCAGCACGTCCTCGCACTCCGCCCCGGGGCTCGCGTCTGCGCCCCCGCGCTCGGGATCGTTCTCCGAGGCACCTTGGCGGTGTGGTGGTGGTGGTGGTGGTGGTGATGGTGGGGGTGCCCGAGGCGGTGCAGCAGCGAGCGCGAGTGCGCGCGCGAGCGGAAGGGATCGATGGGCACGAAGGGCTCCTCGCGCGAGTGCACGCGGTGCAGCGCGGGCCAGCGGTCGAGGAACGCGCGCAGGGGCGACGCGGCGCGGGAGCGCGAGTGCGATTGCGAGCGCGTCGGCGAGTCGTTGCTCTCCTTGCGCGAGTGTGAGCGCGTGTGCCCATGCGTGCCCTCGTGATGCGAGCGGGCGGCGAGGATGGACGGGAGCGTGCTCGAGGCGGGCAGGACAGGGTCACTGGCGGGGAGGGGTCTCGGTACTACCAATCACCGCGGAGCAACGGGAAGTCTACTAGTAAGGGACTGTGAACTGCTGCGCATGTGTGCGTGGCGCTTACATTGTCGCGATTGGTGCGGGATTGGCCAGGAGCCGCGGTCGCTATCGAACGACACGCGCTGCCTAGACGGCGTCTCTCTGCCGAGGGAGTTCTCAGACTCGCCCTGCCTCATCGAGAGAGAGACACTATGAGAGATGGGGAACACCGGAGGGCTTGCCGGTGATGCTGCGCGGATCTCTGGCGCCGAAACCGATGCACCCGGGGTGTCCAGGCTCCTCCTGAACGCGCGACTCTGGGCGCGAAGGCTGCGACCCGCCTGCGCAGGGGAAGGTTGTGGAGGAAGCTCAGACAGCTTGTCGGAGCTGGTAGATTTCGAGCTCGGAGGGTCGGCTCGACCTGTCAAGGAATGATGAGTTTCTTGACGAAGCGGTGAGAGACCATGCGCCATCGTGGCACTGATGATGCAGAACGATCGAGACTCGTGAAAGACAGATACGGGAAAAAAGACGATAAAACAGCAGCTGTCGAACGCCCGTGATTAATAGCAAAAGCACTCCCTGTATGCGTCCAATAACATAACGAACACTCCAGCGGTCGTACAGGCTACGCTGCAGACATACAGCAGAACCCATGGTTCCTTGTGAGCCGGATTGGCTGGAGCTCGAGACCCAGAGCGCATATAGTCGGTGAACGGCAACACCCGGCACATACCTGTGATGGACCAGCGTAGAAATCACAGAGCAGGTAGCTGTAGGATGATATACGAATAGCTCAAGAGGCGTGAGGCTGTTTAGGAAGCGAAGTAGGGTGGGGTTCAAACACCCAAGAAAGAACCAGGGAAGCAAACGCCACGGATCCCCGAGCGCCACACAGACGCGTCGAACTGGAAAGACCCGCGTGGGCCCATATGCCAAGCATGTGAACCACAGCGCGAAATTGATTCCATCGCAAGAATGTGGGGAAAAAACAACACGCAGCCACGGCGCAAGATTTCTTATGAAAAAAAAAACCGAGCACTTACCCGACGATTCCACAGCACTCTCTGAGGGCGCCATTGTCGGGAACGGGATGTGGGCATCGCTGGACGGTTCATCGGTGAGTTGTCGGGGAGACGAGGGACGCGCTGGAGACGGTTGGGGCGAGGGAGGGTCCATCGCGGCAACGAGTCAGGGCGAAGATGGAGGTAAGAGACAAAGAAGAAAATAGAATATTTCGAGCATATTCTGAACAAAGAGAGCCTCTGTGAGCATTGGAAGCTATGACTGTAAACCCATCGGCGATTCGGACGGCTGTGACGCCATATCCGTCGACTTGGGCACTCGGGGCCTGCCACAGGCTCAGCCTGTCCAAAAGGGTCGATGAGGAGGTCGACGAGGACCAGGACACGGCGCCACTGGGACAAAAGCCTTCCAAACACAGAACTCAGTCCACGCTCACCGTTTCGGATCGTTGTGGGCACACTCCGCAGCCCGGCGAGCATGCTAGCAGGACCTCGGGCACCCTCTCCTAAACTTGCCTCCTTCACCCACTGTTACTACTCAAAGGCGCACAGCGTTGAAATCAATTCAACCTCGAGATTAAAACTGACGCATAGGGCCGTGTCCATGCATCTTTCTGCCGAGATAGCGGCAACTCGTTCAGCGGCGGTATTGGAGTCTGCAGTGTCCGTGTATCGAACACAAGTCCTTCAAGTTCTCGAACCTCCTCATGAAAACAATTATACATTTGTCCGGTGTCATATTTTGAGGACACGGTGCGTCTGTGCCACATTGCTAGCAAAAAAACAAAATTTTATAATGAAAGTCGCAGACTCGCAACAAGCGACCACAAAGACCCCAAAACATATGTACCTGGCCCTAGCCGGCATCCCCGAACGGACCTCATTGGTTGGCTCAACTTCTTCCTGGTCTTCGACGGGCTTACAGCTCTGAGCTCTCAAATATCTCAATATCTCATCTTACTCTTCCTTCCCGCATTATCGGTGCTCTATCGTTTGGATTTTGGCTCCACGACCCTCTGGAAGTGCGCTCGTGCGGTTGCCCGCCCCGTCATGCTCGAGCGTCACCTTTGCCTGGACCAGAATGGATCATGGTGATCTATGACTGGCCCTTCGACTCGGTATATCAACGACTCTTGGCTGGACTGGTTCTGCCTAAGCCTCGAATATGCTTCCCACTGGCGTCTTCAACCTGAACGTGTCAAGGTTCAAGCGCTCGAGTTTGTACCTGGAAGTGGAGCCATGCCCGACCCAATCGTGTCACATCTGGCCTGCATGCTCAAGGCACCATGGACATCGAGGTCTAATCATGTATAGACGTTTGCATCATCTGCTCATAAGGCATTATAAACATCCTTGAAGCCTCTCGAAGCATCCTCACTGGCCTGGATCTGCTCGCTTTCGGAGGTACGTTTTCTCGAAAGCATGTTCCCGGCAAGCTCTTCGACCTCTCCGGATCCCTCTAGCGAGAAATCGCGCGTTCTTGGATTAACTCAGAAAATGTCTCGATGCTCGCCGCGCTGGCGTTGGTTTTCTTCATCGTCATCAGCCTGTCCAGAATTCCCGTGACCATTTGATCTCTGACTATAAAACAGAGCACGCCTCTGAGGCAAGGTTTTTCTTGCAAGTTCAACATGGACGAACTGACTTTCCTTCCATTCACTGTCTGAGGAATTCTTGATCTCGCAAGTCTCTGTCGTAGCTGGACGCTTACTGTATGCTCCCAGAAGGTCGTCACAGGAAGTTCACCCTGCCGATCGTCGGTATGAAGTACAAGGATCGTCTGAGCCTTATCTTCAATCCCTGGCTTTCGTCGACTTGCGCCTTGGCCCTATCACCATCTCTGACACTCCCTGGCATCTACGAATTCGATGGAGAGATAAAAGTAAAATCGAATTAATCCAATGATGCCAACTATTGTTACAGTGTTGATATATGGAGTTCCACTGTTGCATACAAGACTGCTGATACTGTCGATATGTGATACATGCTCTCCTGTCTTCCCCCAAAACGAGAAACATACAGTAATGAGTAGGTGCAGACAAGCTGTCCAATGCTTGAGAACGCGCCTGCCTATGGTGTTGGTGAATGAGCTACTTCTGTTCGCAAGGCCTACACTGTTCCTAAGAGGCACGAGTAAAACAAAGGAGCGCTGTGCATTTCTGCACCGTTCCACGAGATAAGAAAATCGCGGCGAGCAGGAACAGCTGACGACTGGGCCATCGCGACGTCACGTTTCGGACGAGGACAGTCGGGGACTAGGCCCGGGCGTGCTGAGCGTCGTGTTCTCCGCGGGCGCCATCACAGGGAGCTGGAAAGCCTGGGTGATCTAGCAAAGCAGATATGGCACCGCGCGCTGGCTCAAGAGGAACGCATTCGTCCTACCTTTCGCAGCTGCTCCTGGAACTCGCCGAGCTTGCGCTCCGCCTCCGCGCGCGCCGCACGCTGCTCCTGCAGTTCCACGGAGACTGCGGGGAGGACGGTGTGAGGGGCGCACTGGCTGACGTGGATCACAGGGGGTACTCACGGCCAGCGACGCGGGACCCGAGCGTGGATGCCATCGAGTCTTTGACCGCGCTGATCAAGTCCGGCGGACAGAGGGCAGAGGGCTGCGCGCGTAACCTCCGGTTCTCCTCCGTCAGGCGCGTGTTCTCGTCATTGAGCCTGCGATTTTCCTCGCCCAGACGCCGCGTCTCTTCTCGCATGCGGTGGATTTCGCCCTCCAGCATGCGCAGAGCTGTCGTGGGGATGGGGGCAGAGGTCTGCACGGCCTGTGCCGTCACGGGGACGACGGTAACAGTCGACGGCTGTGTGTACGGTATTCGCGCCTGAGATGCGGCGGGCGCTACGACGGGGCGGGAGATGGGCGGCTGGACTGTGATGTTTACAGGGGGCTCGAGCGCCTGACTCAGAGACGATGGCGTGGATTGTAAAGGGAAGGTGTGGGCATTATATGGCTGGCGATGGTGTGAGTCGGTCGGCGGCTGAGGCGGCTGGGGCTGGGGTCTCGCGGTCGACGTCGACGGCTCAGCTGACACAGGAACGGCAGACTCCTGCCGATCCGACTCTCCCTCCCTCGTTTTTGCACTGCGCGTCGAGCTCCCGACAGAGGCCGAGTCCGCGTCCCGTATTCGTCTGCGCTTCGGCTCAGGAGGCTCCCGACCGTTCCTCCGCTCTTCCTCCTCCATCTCCAGTATCTTCGCGATGGCCTCCGCCGCCGTGCGCAGCGGCATCCTGGACACGCCGTCGTCCCCAGTGCGCGAGCCCCCGCGCTCCATCGGGCCCACGGTGCGGTACCGGCGGCGCCCAAAGTCCTCCTCCTCGCCGCGCATCTGCAGCGACGCGCTCTTCCGGATGCCGTCGCACGTGTACCACAGCACGTGTTTGCGCGTGCACCAGAGATAGCGCCCCTCGACGAGCGGGTGCGCGAACATCTGCTTCTTCGCCTTGCGCGGGCCCGGCCAGAGCACCCACTCCGCCGCGAGGCGCGCGTAGAGCGCGTATTCGCCCGGCTTGAGGTTCAGCCAGACGTCGCCCGGGTGCCCCACGTCGTCCGGGGGAGCGCCCTGGCCGCGAAACTCGAAGTAGTGCACCTGGAGGCCGTTGTCGCGGATGGCCTCGTACGGAAAGTCGTCTGGGAGGGATTTTTGCGTGAAATGGCGCCGCTCGAAGGTGAAGGGGGTCGAGGAGACAGAGGAGGGGTTCGGAAATGCGATGCATGGCATCGATGGTTTGGTCGTGGATGCCATTTCATAGGCAAATGATGGACGAGCGACTGCAAGGGCGGTATACAATGATCATGGCTTGTGGCTGACCTGCAGCACAGTAGCGTGTGCCTAAGCTGATCCTTGCGGAGATTCAACATTCCGTCGTGACACTCCTTGACTTTGTCTGTTTGTGACCGCTGCCTGTAGACCAGGGACATACAGATCATTCGACAATGCAACCGCATGCGACACAAACCTGATCGTTCATAGATGTTGCGTAGACTACTACCAACTCCTGACATAGGCGCAAAGTTTCGAGATATACTGCTATCAATTGAACGATGTGTCCGTTGCAAGCTAAGTTACACGCGTCAGCGCTCGAGGGAAAAGCTGTTTAAGCCTGTTGATGATCAGATTCCATCTCTGCATTCTTCATCTACATCACGGATCACCGACAAGAAGACTCCGGTTCTAACTTAACTCACAGGCAATAACAAGGAAAGACGACGGGAGAATGCTGCCAAATTTAGAGCTCGTCGTGTGAATGTTCCGCGCGCGCATCAAGTTGGCCGAGCCATGCCCGCAGGATCTTGTTGAACCCGTCCGGGTTCTCGATGTGCAGCCAGTGAGCTCCATGCAGGGTCTGGAGAAAAACAGATGATCAACAGAATGCTGGCATCACTACGCGAATCGCAAACCTTCAGTGTGATATGCGGCAGATAGTCTGCTGATTTTAGCAGTTCGGCGGCGAGAACCCAGTCCGCGACAGGGTCCTGCGAAAGCCGTTCATGCGTGAGTCCGGACAGAGCAGGATACCATCAGTGAACTTTACCTTGGTGGGCAGTACGCTAAGAACTGGTTGGGAAAGGGTGTAATTTCCCTGTTCGTGAGCGATCTTCCAAGAAGCATAACGGTTCTGCAATTGAGCTGGTCAGCGAAAATCCTCCCCGCAGCATGAGCATCCTAGCATACTTCGGTCGTGTAAAATTCTAAAGCTGTGGTTCTTGTTAGATATACTTCTACTTCAACGCTAGGAACAACGTACTGTACTCGAATTTCTGAATCCCATATTGTTCAACCCAATAGTCTTCCTCGTCAGGAGAAAAATGGGATGGGATCAATCTGTCCCACGGCGGGAGGAAGACGTCATTCTGATGTTAAACAGCGAGAAAAAAACACGATCACCTCTTTGACGTCGCTCCAGCCCGCCAAGAATGAATCTGTTTGCATCAGAAATGCTTTCGGAGGCGGGCTATCAACAGTACGTAGGGTGCCCCTGAGCGTGCGTCTGATATCTTTCTTCAACTCGTTGACAGCATCTGATGTCTGCTCGTCGAAGAAAACCTGATACGAGAGACGCGGAAGGTGTTCAAGGAGCGCCGTAGTCGGCATGAATGGACCGCCAGCTGGTATGTACTGGCAAGGCAAACCATAGATCGATGAGATAAACCCATGAGCGCACGCGGATCTAAGCTATGTATAAGAGTTGATGGACGCACGGGAATAGCCACGCCAACTACAGCTTCGAATACGTCCGGCCTAGATCGGCCGGCTTCGTAGCATATCTGAGAACCCCAATCGTGGCTAAAAAGAAACACAAAGGGAATGAGGAACCTGGGAAAATAAGCAAACGTGAAATACACACCCCACACAAATGGTATTCTTTACTTCGCCTTCTCCAAGAGACATATCATGTCGGAGACCATGTCTGCCATGTTTCCCGACGATTTGACGTCTCCAGGATGAGTGGAAGATCCGAACCCACGCAAGTCAGGAATCAAAAGACGGTATTCATGCTATAGAAGAGCGGGTGCTCGTCAAAAACGGCTCCGAGAACAATTGATTGCGCTCACTTTGAACTCTTCAATCTGATACTTCCAGCTACTCCAGAGACTAGGCCACCCGTGCACCATCAACAACGTTTTCTCCGCCGTAGGGTTTATGTCCACGTAGTCTGTGACGTGACGCGCTTCCCAATTTCGTCTCTGATCCCGTAAGGTAAGTGCTCACATAGCTCGATGTCCACATCTTTTCCCTCTGCCCGATTCACTGCTTTGCAAGCTGCGACCTGTTTGGAGTAATCCCGGGGATTGAAGACCTCCGCGGCCGCGAACGTTCCACACAGCAATGGCAGCAGACCGCCCGCCAGAAACTGAGCTTTCTTTACCATCGCGGTCGCCTAGGAGATATGAGTCAAGGAGAAAAAACTACGCTGTGGGCGGTCTGTCTGCGTGAGGAGCGCGTTTTGACTTTGCCGGGCCATCGCTGTCCGGCTCGAGGCGCTCGCCGCACATTTAGCGCCCGCACGGGACCTTCGATATCCGAAACAAGCGCCGGAAGCAAAAAGTGGCCAGGTTGTTGGTTAACTTTCCTATTACCAGATTCGATGTCGAAGGCGCACAACTTTCAGTTACATGGCGACTACACGGTCCACAAAATTGGAGTCGTCGATCTCAGTGACACATCGGCAGCAGTCAATGGATTCCTGAGAAGTATCCGGCTCTTCTCGTACTGAACCAAGTACATAAGTAAGAACGATTCACCTAAGGCTGTGTGCTGGGCGCTGAGCGCGATGAGCAAGTAGCCCTTTCGGCTGTAGATCAACAGGCGATAACAACATGTCGTAGTAGCACCGATTGCTGAGACATACGAAGACTCCTGAGTCCTGACAACCGCGAATTGACGTGGCCGGAGTCAGTGCGATGCATGTCGGCCTTGAGCTGCACCTGAAGTTAAACTTCATAACCCCATTGCGACTGAGTTCTAAGATAGTCTTTGGTTGACTGATACAGGAGTCGTAACAAGGATCTTCATGTCCTCCGGTGGGGTTCGAATCGAAAGGCAAGGTTCCGAAACAAACAGAAAACTCACATATACGTTGACGCGGTCAAACTACAGTGTTTCGGTCACTGTACGTGTCAGGGGCAATAGAGAAGTGGGTGCCAGAGTAGACAAAAAACTTACCAGACGAGGTCAGAACGAAGAACGATGATGCAGCCCACTGACTAAACAGATACTGACTTGGGAGGCTGACGAATACCTATGATTACAACTCCTCTGCAGATGGAGGCTCGGGAATGGTGACGCGAGGTCGTCTTGGAGGTGATAGCGACCAGTCATGTTTTCTCAGGCGGGAACGCCGACGTTATGTACACGTTGACCAATGAAGGATATAAGAGGATATACGCCGGCGATGACAAGGCACAGAACTTGGGAATCGGCGGAACGATGGGATATGACGAATAGAGTGACTGTCTGCAAGACAAATCGGCTGGTAAGCTGTTCGAGACCTCAGACTCACTTCAAAAAATTGCGACACTTTTGCTAGGAACTGGAGGATAACGCAATCGAAGTGCACCCGAGTGCACCACGCGTTTAGTGCACGGAGATGGCCATCAAACAGCCCAGTAAACAGCGGGGGCACTTGGTGCAGTGCCATCAACCGGCGGCTCGACAACGATGCGACGATGGCAACGGTGCAGACGAAGTTGTGAACGTCCAGAGTCAGTCCAGAGTCTCGTAGACTGTTGGCAGCGGCCGACGCCGTCGCAAAAAATCCTTTGAGTCGAACTCCGCACGCATCATTTGGACTCAGAATCCATCGAAATGGCAACTCAACCCCTATTGGGGTTACTACTCTCCTCTATTTCCAACGCTATCGTGCTGCACTGCTGCATTGCACTTGCATTGCACGACCGATGCTTGACCGATAATGTAAGTGCTCCGGATCGGATCAAACATGACAGATTTCACCGGAAATTACAGAGAAACTGACATACAGACGAGAGCCAAGGAGAGGGACTGACGAAGTACCTCAAAGTTCACCGAACGCCACTACTACGCCACTGGACGCCATGATGGAAATACCGCGTAGATAAGTAAATTGTGCAGCGATCCCCCCGCAGCGAGATCAGCACATCTGTGCGTTCCAGAGCCGTGGGGGGGATGTGGGTCAGCGCGTCAGAAATCGAGTATTACTCACTCTCGGCCGTAAGGAAAGACCTTGTGATGCACGACACGTCCAGTCCACAGCGTGCGGAGCCGTGAGATCAAGCAATCGCCCATGCTAACGCTATACTGATTATCAGGAGAGCTGGCCAGCGTTCGTTTGTACAGGGCGAGACGATTGTGGGGAAAGTGACAGTCAGCATGACGCGTGTGCGAAATGAAGGGGAAAGACTGTAATAGATCGTCTCTCGTAAATGGAGAGGGTGACAGTCCGGACGAGCAACTTGGTTCCATTCAGATGTTGAAGCTCGGGACGTCGGGTACAATGGCAGTTAAGCTTTGCGAAATGATCGTAAACCGATCAAAACTTTAAGAGCGTGGCGAAAGTATGTTTACCAGATACTGCAAGTGTGTGTCCCAAAAGGGACAACCATGCGGCGAGTGGAAGAATATTGAGCACGACGAGGCGCATTTGGACGACCATGGATTTTTCTGTCAATTAAACTTCGAGAAGCGGCCTTCGGTGGAGAAAATAGCATTCATACCTGCAAACATGCACCACGGCAGGAATCACCGCACCACAATCATTTGGATAACGTAGCTGGGAACATATCGTAGCGTGTCGTGTTGTAATATCAGAAGGGAGGAGGGCGGTCGAGAACGGGCGGGGGCTTGGAAGAGCCTCTGAGAGTGGTTTTGATCTGCTCGCTTGTGCTGCCGGCCACCGCCGTCATCGTCGGGAACTGAGGTACACACTCGGACACCACGATGGCCTCCGATCTGTTCGCGCCATAAAGCATCCAATTTACTACGACGCGTAGTGCAAATTGATGCTAGTACTGCAGACACTAGGATAGGTAGATACGGGCGTCTTTTTTTGGTTAGTTGATACATGATCAACGCATCGCCGCATCACCGTGTACGCTGCACAGCTGTCATAATTTAGTTTGAGCTTTAGTACCCACGGCAAGATATCTCGACTGATGGCGGCTAAGTGGTGAGGTTGTGCCATGCAGTGCTCGAAGTAAGGGTCGCGACGGCTCCTCACAGCCTGTGAATGATGACTTGACCAGCGGATCTGAAGAGAAAAGAGACGAACGGGGATGAAACCAGTCGCAAGAGCTAGATCCTTTATCTGCGGTGCGAAGGTTATATGAACTTGTAGATCAGGGCCATCAGAATGCTGAACAGACGGCACTGATACATGCTACCTCCAGGATATGGAGAAAATGATGAACATCATGAGGGTAGATGGGAAAGGGTGTCACATGTTACTGTGACTTGCTGCAGCGTCTTTTCGATCCGAGTCGCCTCTCAGCGTTTATGCACCACTCCCCTCTGATTTGATTCATGGTTCCCGTTCCTGTCTCATTGTGGTTCTGTCGTTACGCCATGGCAAACGCGGTCTATTCAGTTGGCCGAATATAGTATATGCGGTACGGTCATTGATCGAGGCTTCGCAAGCCAACACCCAGGAGCAGGATGGATCGCAATATCTACGTATGTAAATTTCCTCACCGAATAGTTACGCAAGCACATCGGAGCGATTCCCTGTGCATGCTGATGATGCTTGTTCCATATCCACGATCAATTCACATTAACATCCGACGGTGTACCGGACTTCTGACCTTATCCGAACTCAGACGCCCTCCAGGGACTCAAAAGGCCATTCTCATGTCAATTTAGCAACCATTTCCTTTAATACTTCGTGATCCCCCCTTCCTCCCTCCACGACCCCATCTCGCCTTTGCGACATGGCCGTTCCAATTTCTTTCACGGATGCCCTCTTAATTCTGGGCGGCCTTTGGCTCGCCAAACGTCTTCTTTCAAGAAACCAGCAGCTCCCCTCCCTCCGGGTCCCAAGGGTTTGCCTCTGGTAGGCAACGTTTTCGATATGCCCAAAACAAAGGAGCACCTCGAGTTTGCGAAATGGGGCCAAGAGTACAACAGTGAGTCTAAGCTTCATGTTCTATGTGGGGACCGTACTTAACGCGCCGTCGCAAGGCGACATCGTCTACGTCAAGGTGCTCGGACAGCCCATTGTCATCCTCAACAGCGCGAAGGTGACATTCGAGATGCTGGACAAGAAGAGCTCTCTGTATTCAGACCGGCCTGTTTTTCGTGTCGCGAGCGAGATGGTTGGGTGGAAAGACGTCCTCGTCCTCACACCCTATGGTGATCGGTTCCGTGAGTCTCGTCGGCAGCTGCACCGTCTGATGGGCACGAAGGCCGGATGCGAGACCTTTGCGGATTTGATGGAGACGGAGGCACGGAAGTCGTTGAGACGTCTCCTAGCGAACCCGGATGATTTCAGACAGAACATTCGCAAGTAAGTCGCCGCGGTTATCATTGAGTATAATTTCATAGGGCTGAATTGGATTTAGGACCGCTGGCGCTGTTATTTTGATGATCGCCTACGGCTACAAGACCAACGAAGACGAGGATCCCCTGATCAAGCTTGTTGACGTTGCCACGGATCAGTTTTCCAAACTGACGGAGGCGGGCGGCCACATCATCGACGTTTTCCCTCTTCGTAAGTGGAGATGCTATCATCTGATGTCACCTGGCACTGACCTGCGTGCAGTTCGGTACATTCCTTCGTGGGTTCCTGGAATCAACTTCCACAAGACGATTGCTAAATGCAAGGCGACTTTGGAGGAGATGGCGAATGTGCCCCACAATTTTGTGAAGCAACAAATGGTGAGTTTAGCTCCGTTCGACTCGAACAAATATCTCATCTAACCGCATGACTTCAGGCGAGGGCTCAGCTGTTCCTCGTTCACTTCAACCCGTCTCGAAGGCAAGATTCTTACACCACAGAGCAAGAGGATATTGTCAAATGGTCGGCAGCTTCTCTCTACAGTGGTGAGTTCATTGTAGCATTTGGGACTCGTCGTCTTGACTGATGCTATTTTGTAATCTAGGTGGTGCCGATAGCGTACGCCTCGCTTTCTTGTTTTGAAGCGACGCGTTCCTGACACTTCTCTCGATTTAGACTGTCTCCGCGCTCTCCACGTTCTTCCTGGCGATGACACTTTATCCTGAGATCCAAAAGAGGCTCAGGCAGAAATTGATGCCGTCGTAGGCACAGACCGCCTACCTACCTTGGCTGACAGGCCACATCTGCCATATGTTGACGCCGTGATCAGTGAGACGCTTCGATGGGCTCCCGTTGGTCCTCTCAGTACGTATCTTGTTCTTGCCCAAAAGCGCCACTTTTTGACGCCGTGCTGTCAATCAAACCATATACAGGTGTAGCACACAGACTGCAGGAAGACGACATCCATAACGGGTACTTTATCCCTAAGGGCTCCATCATCATTCCCAACGCTTGGTTCGTGTTTTACCGCCATACCGTTAGATTTTCGCTTAGCTTCTATTTGATGCAGGGCGATGCTGCACGATCCCAAGACGTACAGAAATCCAGAGAAGTTTGATCCCGACCGCTTCCTCGATTTGGAAGGGTGGTCCCGCAGAGCAAGATCCCAGAGCTTATGGCTTTGGCTTTGGACGCCGGTGAGTATTCTTCCCCGCCCAGCTTCCCCTTCTGGACCCTCTAACGTGTTTCAATTCTAGCATCTGCCCCGGTCTTGCTCTCGCCGACATGTCGATCTTCTCCAACGTTGCTGCGAATTTGGCAGCGTTCGACATCCGCACTGTTGTCGACAGCAACGGCAAGCCCGTCGAGGTCGTGCCGGAGTTCACAGACGGGACGATCAGTCACCCCGCGCCATTCAAGTGCAGCATCAAGCCTCGCTCGGCTCACGCAGAGCACCTCATCTTCGCCGACTAAACAACGGAAGCCACGACTGTATCTTGCGCATTGTTTTGCGTCTTATGCACGGCCTGTACATCGCTATTTATGGGGATCCCACTAACACCCGCCCTAACCCCGTCTTTCATTTGTCACCTACTTTTTGTTGCGGTGAAGGCTCCCATAGATTTGGGACAGGGGCGCGCTCGCCTCGCACGCCGCCGGTTTAGAATACGACATTTATCTCTATACATGCTTGCTTGTATTTTTTACAACATCAGCTTATTATTCATTCGGACTGTGGCCGCTGGCTTCTCGGATTATTATTTTGAGAAGATATTTTCTTCTCTGACCGAAACGATAGATACGATAAACCACGCGGGCAGTTGCTGATCTCATTGTAGAATTTAAACATCCAAGTGAAACAGAGGTTGGAAAAACGGAGGATATTTTCGTGAATGAAGAAACGCTGAAACAGGTTACAGCAATGATGGACATGTTTTCAAACAGAGCAGCCGAAGTGGACGATGAGAACCGGCCTCCACAGATGTGAGCACCCCATCTACATATCTTCACACAGGCACCGTCAACGGTCCAATCCCGCCACTCCCGTAAGAAACGAAGAAAACTAGGGACGAATAGCCTGCGTTCAACAACGCACGTGGCAAGCATACAATATGGCCCTCGGTGTCCTCGGAGTTAGCAGCCTGACCCCACGAGGGCTTGACGCATCACAGAAAACTCTGTAAAGAGACCTGCTCATCAGTTGAACCAGATGCTCTGAATATGCGTAGTGTTTGATTCTGAGTTGTCTATGTATTTCGAGTGAGGGAGATACAAGTCTCTGAACTTGAGCCTATTGTCCAAGCAGAACCAAACCAAACCATTTCCCTTCCTTGCTCCATCTTGCCAAACACTGGATTCAACAGAACCCAGCGACATCAAAACATCATCAAGCTCTGCTTTCCACTAAGAATGGCTCCTCAAACATCGCAGACGTCTATATGTGGGGATAAAATTAGAATCCGACCTCACCACCATATCCACGAGTACTCGGTGCTGTTTTCACTGCCCGATGACGATCCAGTATCCTTCTCACTCCTCTGGCCACAAGCATGACGTGCCCAAACGCGTCGTGTCATATGGGAGGCTCATCTGCGTAGCTAGTTTCCATTCGCGGTCATTGAATAAAGACTCGATAACGCTAGTATGTACGTTTCCCTGATTTCATCTCAATCTGGAATTCGGGCTACTCTGATGCGCTCGCACAGTCTACTGGAACTCGGGACTCGGACGGATGCTCTATGATACTAGGCTCGCCTCCTATGCGGCTTCTTGCCGGGCGTTGACCTCTTCCCCAAAACAGACACACATGTGGACGTCGAAGTTTCGATACTCTCGGTCATGGGACGATGAATTTCCGTGTGCGAGAGATATGCTTCGAAGTATCGTAAACCTGTGCCCTCAAGTCTTCGCATGCGACAAGCACTTTGCGGTGTCATTGAGAGCTAATTTTCAAACGATGGACCATGGCGGACGAAAATCATACCAGCGAAATGCGTCGGCGCCAGAAGTTTGGCAGTATGTCATTGGTGCCAAATTTTCACGCTTCCTCCATTTGTTTTTTGCCCCCCGCTACTACGTCGTGCTCTATCCAGTTCTCGAAGTTAGACGCTCCGAATAAGCTTTTTTTTTCGGAGCTTGGACTAAGCATGGTTATGAATTTTCCTCGGGATCAGTTCGATGAACATAGCTATCTCCGTTTGCTGCAAGGTGAGTCGGAATTCCGATCCCATTCCGTACAATTGATCGATCGCTCTATCCGCGAGGACCATCGCCATCCATAGCTGGGCATCCTTCACCAAGCCAAGAAGTCAACTTGCGGTCTTCGGTGCATGTCGTGCCTCATGTCCAGGTCGTATCAAACTCCGTCGACTTCATCACCAGCATGAGGTTGGTTGACGCTTGTCCATCTGATTCGCCAGCGCTCTTGGTCGAATATACTTCTCGTGACTGCATTGTCCCTATATGGGCACATATATAAACAAGATCGCCCATCGTGCAAGGCATGTTGCGTTTCTATGTGCTGCGACCCTATACTTTGAGTGACTCTCCCTTGCAAACGCATTCCCCCCAAGCTTTCTCCAAAGAGCTCATCTTGATTGATCACATTGACTGGCTTCATTTCCCTTCACTCGTCACTTTGTACAGATGAGGTTGATCATACCAATCGCACTCGGCGTATTCTGTCTCAGAGGTCGTTATGTCTGGGCGCTGCCTATCACGGACGTCATGCGACGTTCATCCTCTTCTTGTGATGATCTACATCACTGCAGAACGATATGGAGCATCATCTGGAGTTGCGTGGCAACCATATTTTCATGCACTTGGGTTGCTCTTCATCCGAATATACCAGGCTTGAATGAGACCTTCTTTGATGTGTTCAAGCGGCGAGCACAACTTATGCTCCTGACGTTCCTTGCACCGGAGCTTATCATCATGTGGGCGATGCGTCAGTGGTTCGTCGCCTCTAGATTAGCTCAAGAACATGATAGTGCGTTTTACTTATCTGTTTCGGCGTGTATATTCTGACCACATTCTCACGCCTGTAGGAGAACACTGGACACAGACACATGGCTTCTTTGCCCTCATGGGGGGTTTCGTCCTCTATGACAATGAGCAAACGTTCCACGTTCTAGGGCCGGGGGATCTTGTTGATGAGAATCTTTTATTTCCGGACGTCGACGAGGCCGACATCAAGGACAGGAGTAAAGGCGACATGATGACCAAAGGGCTCGTGTTGCTTCAGACTGGCTGGTTCATCGTCCAATGCATCGCACGCGGGGTTGAGCGGTTACCTCTCACAGAGCTCGAACTCGTGACGCTCGCTTTCGCAGCGCTTAACCTCACGACCTATGCGTTCTGGTGGAATAAGCCGCTCAACGTCCAGCGTCCTATCGCTGTTCTGCGTCACCAGGGGACATGGGAGGGGAGCGTGGCCGCGACTGGAGGTAAAGAAAGTGGCCAAGATGCAGAGGTACAGACGCAGGGGACTGGAAGCCAAACGCGATGGGACAAGTTGACGTATTTCATGATCCAGACACCTATTCGCAAGTTGGACGACCTCGTCATTCGTATAGGTGGCACTGAGGAGACCGACCACCTCCGGGACTGCTTGAGAGTGCCCACATTCTATGCTGGAGACCTCAAAAGGTACAATCACTCGGATGGCAATCGCAATGTTGACAAGAACATAGTCCCGCGGCGCATTAGTTTCCTCATAGCAGGGGTCGCAGTGGTGTTTGGATCCATCCACTGCATCGCATGGCAGTTCAGCTTCTCGTCCCACGAAGTCCAGCGGCTGTGGCGTGTTTCCTCTATTGTTCTCATATGTGTCCCGATCGTTCACTTGCTGCGATACCTGCTCATCGACCCTATGGACCGCTTGGCGGAGTGGTGGTTTCCGTTCAAGCTATTACAGTGGGTTTTTGTTTTCGTTTCTTGCACTACGGCTTTGTACGTCATTGCTCGGGTTATGCTCCTGGTCATTGCGTTGATGTCTTTGAACACATTGCCTCCGGGAGCATACCAGACAGTCCATTGGACTACGTTCATACCACACATATGATTCTAGCTCCGAGAACCCCTCTTCCGCTATTGAGCCCACCACGAGAGTAGTATTTGTGCATTTATCTTGTTCTTTTCTGTATCGATTTCATGGCCTCTTTGATATGTTTAAAAACTTATCCAAAGTATGAGGAATAAAATAAATTTATGGGCCCTATAAATAAAAGTGAGAACACAAAACGAGGCTCAGGAGAGCGAAAATCGAAAAGCGGGAAAGTCATTAGAGGTGCGGGATGTAAGTAGTCCAATTTATAGTATCGTACGATCCTGGAGAGAGCGACCGCAAAGAAGCAAACGATTGGATTATCAATGTGAAACGAGCGAGGGCATAAAGAACAGATGTGGCGGGGACAACATAAACGCTCATCCGCTGCAAGATTTTGCTAAGGGAATCTATATGTAACAAAAATGCCATACCAGATGAACGCGGGCACACCTATAAGGACGGCAGAGGAGACACGCCATAATAATAGCTCTGTGTCAGACGTGAATACAGACGACCAGGCAATGCAGTGAACGGCTCCAAACACCATGGCGACACATCCAATGAAATTGTAGATGGTTGTATCCTCCTGAGGGGTAGTCTCTCCAGCGAACAAGGTGCGCACTCTGGAGCTGTTTGGCTTCACAAGACTGAAGGTCCCGTCGGTTTCGCACACTGGATGGGCAATGAAGGTGACGAGGTCGTCTATCATGGATATTCCATACTTTCGGGAGTATGGTCTTTTGGAGGATCCCGTTTTTCCGCGAGCTCTTGCTCGCCTCCAGGATAAGTATCGCCGAGTGGTCACATCTTGACTGGCACGGGTAAGCGGACGTCGAGGGGCTTCTGCCACCAGAACGCGCGCGAGGGCATGGTCAAGATGGCAAATGCCAGAGTCACGACCTCGAGTTCGGTGAGCGGGAGATGCTCCACTGTCCGCACAATGCACTGGAGCACGAACCAGCTCAGCTGGAGAGTCGCCAGAGCTTTGGCTAACGTGTCGCCCTTGCTCTTGTCGTCAATCTGATCTTCAGTGACAGTGGGGAAGTCAATTGCCCCAATTGTGAGCAGATCGTTGAAGTCTTGTGGTCCGAGAGTAGACGAGGTATTCCCATGAGACAGCACGAATCCTCCCATGCCAGCGAAAAATCCATGGGTAAGTGTCCAACCACGATCTTTCAAAATAATAGCGTTGGTACAGATTTCATCGTGCGTTTAGAAAGAAAGATGGAAGGATACCTTGGTACCGCTTCGCTAAATCTCGTGCGACATACCACTGGCGCATCGCCCACAGGATTACAAGCTCCGGTGCGATTAAAGCGAGCACCATAAGCTTCACCCGCCGAAAAGAGATGATCCACCATTTATCGTCGATGGCGGGGACGTTAGGATGGAGAGCCACCCAGGTGCACGAGAATATAGTCACCATGCAGCTCGTGACGATGTCCCACAACGTTCTGCAATTGTGCACGTCGTTACAGGAAGGTGGAGAAGGGGTCCCGATGCTTGGTGTAGGCAGTGCTCGCGCACTGGGCATTCCGAGGTAGTAAAAGGAGATGATGAGTGGTATGGCCAGTCTCATGGACAGACTTGAGCGACATTGGTTCACGGGAGACATCATACGGGGTCGAAGAGTGTACGCTGCAGAAATATTTGAGGAATAAACTGTACTTTAAAGTCGCAAGCCCCGTGTACAGCACGTTGACGGAGGAAGTTGTTACTGAGGTAGATGTGAAGAAAGGGAACAACGAACCAACCAAAACTGGAACGCAGTCAACGGATGCACTTGATGACACCCACAATACACTGCGTAGATGCCGATCTCGCTTCCGCTGTGGCTGAGCGATCGACAGGCTGTGGGCGCATGGAATCAACAATGACTGAAGGTCAAGAAACGCCGCCTGATCCCCTCACGCGTTGTGCAGGCACTTCGCGCGGGGCTTTCATGTATCTCAGGTAAAGACCGCGGCAGCCTTTTCCGAAACAGTGTAACCAAATACTCACGGTATCCTAGTGATCGAGACATAGCGAGGAGGAGTGTGCTCGTTCTTCGCTCTCCCCGTCGCAAATTGCAGAAAAGTTTCTTGACTGCGCTAGGGGGCTGTCCTAAGATGACTACAGCTGCTGTGTGACCGAAGCTAGAGATCTCAAAGAGGGAAAATTATGCAAGTATCGCATGTCAAATATGACGCCTATGAAATTTAAATCAGTCTGATCCTGGTTCAGTCACGCTGTGGATGATGCGAGGTCTTTCGGTAGCACTTACGAGTCACAATCATACGAAGGTGTGATAGACGCTTTACGTCCACCATTCTCAGAAGTTGCGAGATGACGGTCGGTGCTTTCAACCAAATGACCACACACATACTTGGCCGACAGGCGCAAACGTGAATGCAGACACGTTCGTTCGAGAAGCTCCTCCGTGAAGTTCGATCCCTACGGATTATTTTTAAATCGAGAAGTTCTATGAGACTACCCCAGCTCAAGTCTTGCGGTTCAGCTTGAACACGTTGAATTCGACGATGACGGGCCCAGTGGAGGCTACTTCAGAAGAGAGGCATTACATAATAGGCGAGGCGCGACGTTCGGCAAGTGCCGGCGGTGCACGCCCAACGGGAGGCCACATCAGAAATACGACGCTCCAGGTCGCACAAAGTCTCGTCTTTCCCCCTCCTTTCACCATGTTCTACGTGTGCAAGCAACGCCTAACGAGACATCTGCCTTTCCCCCCCCTTCTCAGTTTTGTTTTTTGTTTCCAAGAACGCGAAAGATGGAGATCCCTTGTTAGTGTTCGCACTGTGAGGCTGCTCAGGAGCATCATGCGAACATGGGTCGGTCCGTGAGGTGCGATTTGGAGGGGACAACGGCGGGGACGAGGATGGGTGGCTGCGCCGAGGTGCGGATGAGTGGGATGTGACCTCATCCGTGACATGAGTGACGCCACATCACCTGATGGCGTCACAGCGGCTGTCACCCCTCCTCTCGTTTGATTCTTCTCCTCCATTCACAACAATTTCGCTGCTAACACCCACTCTTCGTCTTCAAAGCAGGTCTCGATATTCACCAGATAAAACAGGAGGTGTTGGCCATCATCAAAGCATACATAGTCGCAGGCATCGGCTGTCTCGGCTGGTTTTGCTTTGTCTAATTCTATGCAAGCTTCGCCCCCTTCACCTGCACAAACACATCCGAATACCATTTATTCGCTCCTCAATCCCACCAGCCCTGCTACACACTTCGAAAGCACCGACTCCAAGGCCTCCATTCGCATCAAAATACCCGTCATGACCAATGTACGAAGATCTGCTCGTCACAGAACGAGCTCAGTTAGCCAGGCATCAGGCTCCGTCTACCACGAGAGCGTCCACTCCATGGACGTCGATGCGCTTCCGGACGAGGATGCAGAGGGCGAGGACGACCCCCAAGAGGCACCCGAAGTGGTATATCGCATGACGTCGCGAGGGAGGAAAGTGCCCAAAAAGTCGTACAGAGAATCGGACGACGAGATCGACGGTCTCACGGGGCGTGTTGTCGATGGAGACGCTGCGGACGTGAAGGAGCCACTGCTGGATGCAGACGACGACGACGAAGAGGCTCAGCCGCGTTATCCTACGCGTCGGACCCGAAAATCGAAGCCCGCGATCCCCAGCAGCGACGAGGGCGACTCGAACAACGGCCGGCGGTATGCGACGCGTAGCCAGAGCAAGAAGCCCGACGCCCCAAACAGCAACGGCGGCCGCATCACGCGCAACTCGAATCGCCGACAGCCTGCCACACCCCGCTCGTCAACTCGCAATGCCGCGTCCCGCCCGCGGATTCGCACCAGACGCAGCGCGCGTGAGGAGGAGGATGCGGACGGGTACATTGACGAGGGCGGCGAGTCGTCCGCGTCCGCAGAGGGCGAGTTCGAAGCGGCGCAGAGGACTTCGTCCGACGTAGAGCTCGAACCCGAGCAGGGGCCAGAGCCGGATCTGGATGCGGAGGCGGATGTAGACGGAGAGGGCGAGCCGGACACGGAGGGGAAGCCATACAAGCTGAGGCAGCGGACTAAGATCAATTACGCAATCCCACCACCCTTGGAAGACGTGCACCCAGCACCGAAGAATAGGTCCGGTCGTGCCGGTGGTGGTGGGCACAGTCATAAAAATGGCGTGAAGAAGGGTCCGGGGTGGAGCGCTACTGGTGCGGAGCTGGGGAGGTACTTGGGGCTTCCTGGTGACGATTCAGACTCGGACGCGCCGACAAAGTCTCCGCGCAAGGGATTTGGAGGCGCCGCGTTTACCGGGGGTGTGGGTGCTGGACCGAGCGCGATTTTGGCAGGGGATCTTGCTGCGGCAGCAGGGACGCCGTCGAATTTTGGCAAAGTTGGGGACGCAGGTAAGCGATACATCTTTATTGGGCATGGCTAGATGCTCATAGTTTGCAGCCCTCGCGGATGCTGACCCACTCGGCGTGAACCAGAATGTCACGTTTGACGAGGTCGGTGGCTTGGACGATCGTGCGTGTCATTCAGTCTTTTAGCCTTTCGTTATGAGCTGACATAGGGATCAGACATCAATTCCCTAAAGGAGATGACCCTCTTACCATTGCTATACCCTGAAGTATTCCAAAAATTCAACCTGACTCCACCTCGGGGCGTACTCTTCCACGGTCCTCCCGGAACGGGAAAGACATTGCTGGCACGAGCGCTGGCGGCGAGTTGTCGGTCGAACGGCAAGGGCATATGCACGTATCCCATTTCGCCATGCCCTCACGTCGCGCTATATTAAACTTTTTCCGTCCTGTCTAGCATTCTTCATGCGCAAAGGTGCGGACGTGCTGTCGAAGTGGGTTGGCGAGGCCGAGCGCCAGCTGCGGCTGCTCTTCGAGGAGGCGCGCAACTGCCAGCCGAGCATCATCTTTTTCGACGAGATCGACGGGCTAGCGCCGGTGCGCTCTTCGAAGCAGGACCAGATCCACGCATCAATCGTGTCGACGCTGCTCGCGCTCATGGACGGCATGGACGGGCGCGGCCAGGTCGTCGTCATCGGCGCGACGAATCGCCCGGACGCGGTCGACCCCGCGCTGCGCCGCCCGGGACGGTTCGACCGCGAATTTTATTTCCCGCTGCCGGGACTCGAGGCGCGGCAAAAGATCTTGGGGATCATGACGAAGAAGTGGGACGGGTGGGACGGGGAGAAGGGCGCGGAGAATGTGACTGGGTTGGCTAAGATGACGAAGGGATACGGGGGTGCGGATTTAAGGGTACGTCGTTCGTCGCGTCAGGTATCGAGTGGTTGATATGTATATGCCCTTGTGTGTGTAGGCCCTCTGCACAGAGGCTGCGCTCAATGCGGTTCAGAGACGATACCCACAGATATACAAGTCGAACGATCGGCTGTTGCTCGAGCCCGACACAATAGGTGTCGAGCTTCGAGATTTCATGCTTTCAATCAAAAGTGAGTCTTCTTTCTTATCCACAGGTGATATAGGTCTGGAGTGTTGATTGGGTGGTTGTAGAACTCGTTCCGTCATCTGCGCGCTCTTCATCGTCTGTGGCGTCGCCCTTGCCATCGCAGTTTGTACCTCTGCTATCAGACGCGCTAGACAGGGTGAAAGCCGTGCTGGACAAGGTGATGCCTGTTGGAAAGAAGCGCACTGCGTTAGAGGAGGCGGAGTGGGAGGACGAGGGAGAGAATGGGTCGTTGGAAAGGGAGCTGATGCTTCAATGTGAGTGGTTGGATATGAATCCCGATGAACAATGGAATACTCGGCTGATCTCTGACGTCAGCCATGGAGACGCTGCGCGTTTATCGTCCTCGTATTGTTTTACATGGGCCTGCGGGAATGGGTCAAGCATATGTGGGGACTGCCGCTTTGCACCATCTGGAAGGGTTTCACGTCCAGAACCTCGACATGGGCACTCTGATGGGCGATTCGACACGGGTGAGTCTATCATTACAAAAATCCATTGTGATCTTATTTGTGAAACTCGGCTTGTCAGACTGTCGAGGCGGCCATCGTGCAGCTCTTCGTCGAGGCCAAACGCCACCAGCCTTCCATCGTCTTCATCCCTTCCCTAGTTGGATGGTGTGCTGCCATCTCCGAAACATCCCGAAGCACCGTCCGCGCGATGCTCGATACCCTCTCACCTACCGACCCCATCCTTCTCCTCGCTGTTGTCGACGGCCCTTACATGTCTCTCCCTCGCGATGTGCGAGCGTGGTTCGGCCCCACTCGCGACAATCGCGTCGAGTTCACCAACCCCACCGCTCGACATCGTGAGGCGTTCTTCGAAGGCATACTGCAGGATGTCCGACGGCCGCCGAATCACTTCCCAGACGGCGTGAAACGGAAGAAGCGTGTGCTGGAGGAGCTGCCCATTGCGCCTCCTCTGGAACCGCGGAAGCCGACTGCAGCTGAGCTGGCGCTCCAGGAGGAGCACGACCTGCGCTTGATCACTCTGCTTCGATATCGCCTCGGACCGATTCTTACGGAATTGAAGAAGAAGTTCAAGCGATTCACGAAGCGGGCGGCGGTGAGTGAACTTTCGACGATGATCGTGTCGGTGTGTCCTCGTGCTTACGATGGGTGATAGGAGGAGTACAATCTCGACATGGAAGATCAAATTAATGTGGTCGCACCCTTACCCAATCCCGTGGTGGAAATGGTGACTGCAACCGTCGAATTCCAGTCCGGCCCTAATGGCATCATTGAAATCGTCGGCGAAGAGACCGCTCAGATGGTCAATGGGGAGGTCGAGGCGCCGCCTCCAATCCAGGAACCACCGCGTCAAACACCCCCTCCTCCTCAGCCTACCCCGCCGAAACTGTTCAATATGGATCTCGAGCGGATGCATCTAGAGCTGTACAAGGACCGGTATCTCACGCCACAAGCCTTCTTGGACGACGTCGGCAAGATGGTCCACAATGCGGATGTGCGCATGCACGAAGACCCGGACAGGCTGTACAGAGCACAGGCGATGTTCACCGCGGCCGAGGTCAGCATCCAGGACTTCGATCCCCAGTTTCGCCTGGAATGCGAGCGCATGGCAGTCCGCGAACGCCAGCGCCGGCAGGAGCGCAAGGAGCAACTGCGCGCATCGCAGGAGGCGGAGGCGACGGCCGCGAACGGCAGCAATGGTGAATACGCCCCCGGCACGCGGCGGAGCGCCCGTCAGAACGGAGAAAAGGTCGATATCCGTAGCATCGGCGATCCGTCACTGATCGAGCGGCGGCTGAAGAGGCATCGATCGAACGAGGCGAGCAATGACTCGCAGGCATCGGGTGAAGAGAACAATGGGGAAGGGCGGAGTAACAAGCGATCGCGCGTCGCGAGTGTGGAGCAGGAACAGGTCGATGGACTGGCGTCAAATGGTGTTCGCTTCGCTGACGATGCCCTTCCGCCACCGCTTACTCCCCAGCGGCCGCTGCCTCTTCAGGAGGATGAACTGCGTTTATTGCAGTCTGAGCTACAGGCGCAGTACTCGCACCCTCCTGCACCGAGCGGCCTGGCCACGCTGCTCAACCCCGTCACTCCGGAGGCTTCATCTACTTCTCATCCATTTCACCAGCCTGGTGCTATCACCTTTGGAGTTGCACCTCTGCCAATGATGCATCAAACCTACGATGTCCCGATGCCCTTTGCACAGCCTATGGAACTACCGTCTACCCCAATCAAGAGGACTCCTCCGACTGTAACGCTCCCTCGTGCTCCCTCATTAGAAATACCAGAAGCTTTACCGGAACCGGTAGCCTCGACTTCCACGCTACCTGCCGATGTACCAGATATCTATGTCGCGGAGCCTGAGCCTGAGCCTATGGAAGTCGAACGCGAGCTAACACCGCTTCCTGATTTCCACATCGACGAATTCTCAATCACCCGCTTGAAAATCTCTTTGTGCGATCACACAAGTCATCTGTCCGTGGAACAGCTAGAGCAGCTGCGCGCGACGTGCCTGTCTTGTGTTTGGCGCCATCGGACGGAGTGGAATCGCGACGCGTTGATTCAGGAGCTGCAGAGTGTAATAGAAGAGTTCGTGGAGGAAGTGCGTGCGGATGAGGACTCATCGTTCATGGACCACGCTTGACTTGCGGATTGTCTGTGACGGTCGTCGGGTGGATTTATTGCGCGCGAGTTGGTTTGTGTGTGTGTAGCTTTCGTATTCGAACTTATCTGTATTGATAGTATCTCCTCGCTGCCATGTAATATGCTACTCTGTTCTATATAATGTGCTACCTTCTCTCCAGTCTTCAGGTGAAAATCAGGTCAAGGAAAGTCCCATGTAGGAGTATAGAAAACGTCGCAACGTTTGATAGTCGCCGTGTAAGCCGATCAAGTCAATTCTGCCTGTTGGCGCAGGTTGGTGCTCGTATTCCTGACAAATAGGGAGCTAATCACCGCATAAAGTGTACCAAACTGATATTTATGGCTAAACTGCATTTTGTCCGCCAGTTGATCCATCAGGACGAAGCAGCATTCTCGAAAACAAGCACACTGCTGTCCGGCCAAACGTTTCCTGATACATGTTGCACAATGCATACCATAAAAACCATACACTCTTATTGGGCCTGCCAACACGGCCGTGTCAGAACTGCAGGATAGTACAGTCGGTACCTGCGTCAACGTGTTGACCATGAGGTCAGCAAATCGGTGTTTCCATCGTTTAACCGCCTTGCCCGGTACTCTACCCGCAATCTTCGTTCAAAAGATCATGGACACTATCGAGTCAACCGCCGATGGAACAAATTTCCGTGCTATATTGCAAGGGAAGAGTCGAGACCTCGAATTCAAGTTATTGGTTGCACGGCTTCTACAACGCATTGATGAGCTCGAGAATCAGGTCGAGCGTCTCAAGGATTTGCAGGACATCAAGGTCTGCAAAAATTATGTATTTTAAATGTACGTTCTTACATACCCTGATCCTGACCACCTTGCAGCTCGAAATTGCTCGGAACGATAGCCACGTCAACGCGAAGCCATCTTCAGTTGAAGACCAAGTCAAGGCGAGTCACATTATAATGCATGGACTTCGATGTTGCTCAACAGCTCTTGATAAAAGCAGCGCTCAAGCTCTCCTTTGAAAGAATTTTTTAACCTGGAAGACCTCCCAGTTAAGAATGAAGATATCAAGCGCTCCGTAGTTAAGAAGCGATCATCTTCATCCCTCACGGAATCCGCCAACAAGCATCCTGTAATGAACCCAAGGCCAGTCAAAAAGGCTCGGGTTCATCCAAAAGTGCAAGTCGCTATCCCCACTCGACGTCCTAGACGGTCCCAAGATGTAAAGTCTAAGGCCAAGTAAGTTGCTCGCTCTTGATTAGGCAGGCGTACAGCTGACTGTGCCATATGACAGAACAGAAAGACAGTCCAGTCCAATCTTAGGACTAATGGATATAGATAATGCAGCTCCACTCAATAGAGAGCCGACTGATGATCTGGAAGGTAAAGCTCATTGTCGCTTGGTCACCTCCTTTGACGAATGACCTGTTGCAGATCCTAACGATTATCAACAGACTACGGACGAGAGCCCGACGATGCAACATGTACGATCCCGCAGTGTCAGTGTCCCAGTTGATATGGACACCGACACTGTCCGGGACTTTGTTCCCGTGATAGACGAGGATGAGGTCAAACCACAGCAGACTGGCCCTACCCATTCGACCACCCCGGTAAGTTTTGTCGTGATTGAGCCAGGCCATCCGGTACGACACTGTGTTCTAGGACTCCTTCGTCAAGCCGAAATTCAAAGAGGACATGTCCCTTGATGAAGCAACTGTCCGGAGCCGAATTGCTGCCATAAGCGCAGAGCCGTGGCCTGTCACCACCGATCCAGCTGTCGCCTCCGTTTCCGTAACAAGACTCTTCATGAGTGCCGAGTATGGCGGCTCACCCGTGGCAGTATTTCCCTCCATCGCAGAGGCAAGATTCGTGGTCCATGGCTTCAAAGATTTCATGTTCATGAGCGTGAAGTGGCACCCGAACGCACCTTCTCGTCCGGGAGAGCCCGGGCTATGGTATAATCCGACGCCACTCACAGATGCTTGGATGGAGGACAAAGGCGCTATACAGCGGCTGTTTGTAGGCCTGGACCAATCCAAGTGGCTGTATTTTGGTCAGTATAAGTTGGCACCGGCACCCTCACTTACACAAACGGAGTGGGTGCTTCAGAGCCCTAAGGTCTGCTTATCCTCTCGCGGTACAGTGACTATGAGCTCATAATTTTCGATTACCAGGTAAAGAACACTTGGGGACGTGAAATACAGAGCAAATCTTGGGGAAAGCAGGTTCGAGTCGAGGTCATTCTGCGGCGAGAACTCGGCCGTGAGCCAACCAGGGCGGAAATTCGAGATGCATTCAACTCAAATGATCGATACGAAAATGTTACTGCAGACGAGATCATAAATGCCTACGACGAGGGGAAGCAGGTACGTTAGATCCCCCTTAAATTAGCGCAAAGTGACGAATGCAGCGAATGACGGCGGGCCCAGAACCTTGGCATCGCCACGCTGAAATGCGTTGGATATGACGAAGAATTCCAGCGAAAGCTGGCACAAGCATTCCCAGCTTGGGTACCTCCTCAATCCAAGTCGAAGAAGGGGAAGGTGAAGAAGGCTAGGAGACCTCAAGGTAAAGCTGCGGTCGGCGATGACGGGAACGGGGTCGAGGAGGAAGAGGAGGACGATATTCAGATCGTCGAGAGGCCTTATGTGAAGAAAGGCACTCGTAGTCGGCCAGTAGTTTAGCTGTCGCGTTCACTTCGAAAATATAATGATCAGTATTGCCTGCATTATCAGGTTTTCTTGCGTGGCACTGTTTAAACCAAATCACACTTGATCCAGTTTGTTTTATCGATTGTCAGTTGTCCAAATGGAAGATAAGATAAAGAATCTGTTGAATTAAAGCCTGCTTGCCCATTCCAAGCCAACCTCTTCACGTACCGCTTCAAAGATTTCATACTGCCTCCAACGCACTCACATGCCGGGCCTGCTAAATATCAGAACCTCCAATTGCAGTCCAGCCTCCTGACTCTTAGAATGAATTGTTTCCAAAGTCTTGAAAGTCAACAAGATGATACCTCCTTGATCATCACCTCGCACATGACGCGAGATAGCTCTTCAGACAAATTCACTGAAGAGGTTGCATTTATGAGTGTGCCGACAACGAATGCGAATCAGAGTTGGGGTCGTTATGTGCCCCGCTAGAGTCCACGCTTCGGAAAGCAGATGATCGCGTCCTGCAGGGAGACGTGCATAAGTAAAATCAAATAGTCTAAGAATTGAGAGGGACTTCTCTCGGTCTTTCCTGAACCATTGCCGCGTCGCCGCGTTGCACGCTGCATTAGATTTTACCGACGCCATTCGAGATGCTAACCTTCCATCAGTGTCTCAATGAGAGAGAGAACAAAGACGCATCGAACTTCGCATTGGTTATTGCGCGACGTGGAATACTCGTGGAATGTGTCGCAGCTAGTCGTACAAGTCGGCGCGCTCTTATTCCTGACAAAGAGGAAGCAAATTACCGCATAAAATGTACCAAATACATTTATTGGCGAAAACTGTACTTTCGTCCGCGACTTGATTCCAGTGGGGCAACGTGACACAATTTCAAAAACAAGTCCACGGCTCTCTATCCGTCCCAACATTTCCTGAGACGTGTTGCACAGACGCATACCATAGAAACATACACTCTTATTGGGCCCAACGACACGGTAGTGAGCCGTGACAAAGCTGCTTCTAAGTATGGTACGTGCGGCAACATGTCAACCATGAGGTCAGCGAGTTTGTGGTTCGTTTCCTTCATTTAACTGCCTTGCCCGGCACTCTACCAGCGATCCTCGTTCAATAGATGATGCATACTGTCGAGTCGACCACCGATGACATATGCTCCCTTGCTGAATTGCAAGAGCAGGAGCGAGACCTCGAAGTGTTGGTTGCACAGCTTTCACAGCGCGCTAGTGAGCTCGAGAGTCAGGTTGAGCGTCTCAAGGACGTGAAGAATATCAAGGTCTGCAACGAATGATGTATCGCAAAAATATGTTCTTACACACCTTGACTCTGTCCACCTTTCAGCTCGAGACCGCTCGGAATGACAGCCACGTCAACGCGAAGCCATCTGCGGTTGAACACCAAGTCACCTTGTTACATACTAGAATTCAATATTACTCAACAGCTCTTTGCAGCGCGCAAGCTCTCCCTTGAGTGAAATATTGAGCTTGGACTCCGATGGTATCTCCGTGAAGAATGAAGATGTCAAGCACACCGTTGTCAAGAAGCGGTCGTCGTCACACCTCATGGAATCTGCCAACAAGCATCCTGCAACGAACCCAATGCCAGTCAAGAAGGCTCGGGTCCATGCAAACGTGCAAGTCGTCATCCCCACTCGACGTCCGAGACAGTCCCAAGATCTAAAGTTTGAGGTCAAGTAAGTGTCATTGCTCTTGATTATGGACCTGTACAGTACTGACTGTACCATCTGATAGAGCAGAAACGCAGTCCAGTCCGCTCTTGGGACCTATTGATCTAGACACACATCCGGCTCCATTCAATGAAGGGCCGACTGCTGATTTGGAAGGTAAATCTCGTTGTCGCATTGCTACCTCATTTGACGGATCATATGTTGCAGATCCCAACGACTATCAACAAATCATGGACGAGAGACCAGCGATACAGCATGCACGATCCCCCAGTGTCGGTGTCGCAGATATCGACATCGACACCGTTCGGGATTTTGTTCCCATAATAGACGAAGATGAGGTCAAACCACAGCCGATCGGCCCTACCCGTTCGACGACTACAGTGAGTTTTGTTATAATCGAGACAGGTCGTCCAATACGACATTGTCGCTTAGGACTACTTCGTCAAGCCGAAGTTCAAAGAGGATATGTCGCCTGATGAAGTGACCGTCCGGAGCCGAATCGCTGCTGTGGGTGCGGAGCCATGGCCTGTCGCCCTGGATCCGGCCCTCGCCTTCGTTTCGGTCACGCGGCTCTTCATGAGCGTCGAGTATGGCGGCTCAGCCGTATCAGCTTTTCCCTTGATCGCCGCGGCGAGAGTAAAGGTCCATGGCTACAATGACTTCATGTTTATGAGTGTGAAATGGCACCCGAATGCGCCTGCTCGCCCGGGAGAGCCCGGTCTGTGGTATAATCCGACGGCACTCTCGGACATGTCGATGGACGGTGACAGCGCTATACAGCGGCTGTTCGTGTGCCTGGACCAATCCAAGTGGCTGTATTTTGGTCAGTATAAGCTGGTGCCGGCACCCTCACTTACACAGACGGAGTGGGTGCTGCAAAGCCCCAAGGTCCGCTGATTTTCCTCGTGGTACGGCAACTATGGACTCATGATTCTCAATTTTCAGGTAAAGAACACTTGGGGACGCGAGATACAGAGCAAATCTTGGGGAAAGCAAGTTCGAGTCGAGGTCATTCTGCGGCGAGAACTCGGCCGTCAGCCAACCAGGGCAGAAGTTCGGGATGCCTATAACTCGAATGTTCGATACGACAATGTCACCGCAGAAGAGATCATAAAAGCCTATGACGAGGGGAAGCAGGTACGTTACATCACCCTTAAATCCGTGCAAAGTGACGAATGCAGCGAGTGGCGGCGTGCCCAGAACCTTGGCATCGCCACGCTGAAATGCGTTGAATATGACGAAGAATTCCAGCGAAAGCTGGCACAAGCATTCCCAACTTGGGTACCTCCTCAATCCAAGTCCAAGAAGAAGGGTCATGCAAAGAAGATTAGGAGATCAAAAGGGAAAACTGCAGCCAACGAAGATGAGATCTTCTCGGACGGGAACGAGGAGGACGACGATGTTCAGATCATTGAGAGGCCTTATGTGAAGAAAGGCACTCGTAGTCGGCCAGTACTCTAGCTTTCGGGTTCACTTCGAAGACAGCTTTTTGATGATCAGTATTGCCTGCATGTCAGCATTTCGCCTGGCACTGTGTAAACCAAATCACACTTGAAAAATTTCATTTTATTGATTGTCAATTGTCCGAATGGAAGACAAAGATCAAGTATCTGGCAAATCAAAGCACTCCCAAGTCAACCTCTTCACGTACCGCTTCAAAGACTTCACACTGCCCCCAACGCACTTACAGCAGCTGAAATTCAAGACATCTAATTCCAATCCAGCCTCCTTCCTCTTCGATAGAAATGTTTCCAACGTCCCGAGGGCGACTGAGCGTAACTGAAGATCATCAGTGTCACTATCAATGCCTTCCAGGCATCTGATGACGCTGTGACCAATGATAAGCTCCGTTAATTTGGCATACACGGGTGGATTTGAGACATCGCCAGTATTCGCGTTGGGTGTGAGCGCTCGTAGAACCCCGGGGATAGCGTCGTGCGACACCTTGAGACTTCGGATCTCTGGCATGAGACAGAGGATAGACCGCCATTTATGGATATCGCGTCCGTGTGTACGATATCCTTGAAGGAGAGCAGAGTCATTCGGCATGTATTGATCCAAGGATAAGCGCAGCGCATGTACATTTGATAAGGGTACATGTCTGCACTTCGAATGCGCGTTATCCACGGGCAATGAGTCGGATTTGATGTGCTCGCAAGGAATGCTACAAATGCAGCCAGTCGGTTGAGCGTTCGGTTCGGCTTCGAGGGTAAAATAAGTTGGTGTGATTGCGATCTGGAAGTGCGTCAAGGAGTCCATTGCTTTGCCAACCGTGCGGGTATGGCTAACTATCATGTTGAAGATATGAACCAGCTGGTCATTGGATCGAAACACTGGCGAGAAAATGTATGTGAGAAAGGAGAGTTTGAGATGAACTGTCGGGGGAATTTGCAATCGCTCGAATAGGTCAACAAAGGCATCATACGCATCGCAGCATGATACTTTCAGAAGGGATAGGTTCGGAAGTCGAATAAAGCTGGGTAGGGTTTGTTGTGCTAGACCGCGACGTCCGCCATTCAGGTCGATGTGGAGAGTTTCTAGGAGAGGTGCACGTTGCAACAATGCAAAGGTCTCCTCGAGCATGGATGGAGAGCTTTCCAGCTTGAGGTAACGGAGGTTGTGGAGGAGAAGTCCACCGGAGGGAGCATTTATGCTGCGATGCAGCCATAATCGACATAATCGAGGAGTAGATTCTGAAAATAGACTCCATTTCACGTGATACACGCAAGGGCCCATATCAATGATGAGAGTCTCCAAGAGGGGAGCGGGACTCCTCAACGAATCGAGATATTCAGGAATCCCATCGGTAAAGATCTGACAACCTAAATAGAGCTCTCTCATCCGAAAAGTGTGGGCGGAAAGATGAGTTTCGTAGACACCAAGAGTGATACGGCGTGCATCAACCTCAACAACCAAAGGCTCTGACCTTGAGCGATCCAAAAACGCGATTATCCACGGTAGGCTTAAGTCCGTAGTGATGTGTGTCCAGAGGTGAGGACAGCGAAGGGCGACTTGCCGCCAAAAGTGACAGACATAGGTGACATTGACCCATATCGGAGAGCAAGGGCCACGCTTGTATGCGGTAAAATATGTAGTCCGAGCTTGTGGGATGCAATGGAACAAGATCAGCTCAAGTAGCTCGACAGGCAGATTGTGAATGGGGTGTGAAGGAATGGAATGGGATGTGTTGTACACCGGGAGACCTGTAATGACTGAAATACTGCTGTCAATAATTGAGCCATCATGAGGGGGAGCTTGAGGCAGCAGGGCTAGATATTTCTCGGCCGAGGAATCTGGAGTGATCGTTATCATCAGAGATGATTGAAGAGCGGCTGAACCATACTTACTGGAATGTTTGCTGCGACCATGCCACGAGATTGTAAAAACCACTTTCAGTTTTCGGAATAGCTGCTGCGGCTTCACATGTTTCCTCGTCATAGCCAAGAATCGCAAAACTCTGTGAGGGTATAAGAGAGGGAGTAGCTCGCTGGCAGCCGGAAGTTCAACCTCGGAGTCTAGGTTCAACAGCCCAATTGAAAGTCCGATGCAAGTCCAATTCTGCCATGAAGCCGCAAGAAGGACGCCGGCAGAAGAGATAAATGGCTGGAACTGATCACAAAATGCAGAAATTACCCCCAGTTCCACTGAAGAGGTAATGGACATGCGACTCTGCACATAAGAATACAGTATCGGCACACAAACCGTCCTTCGTACAATACAGCTTACACCATGTATAGAATATCTAATGCGCAATGCCTCCACCAGTCGTGCTCATCTCTTCGTATTTGCCTTGTTCTTCGTGGGGGCCTTTGCATTGGACTTGGCTTTGCCTCGTTGTATGAGCTTGTCATTTGCTATGTCGTCTGAGTCTTGCTCCTTCTTAGCGGCGTCGTCCTCAGGTTCGTCTTCTTCAACCTGTAGTGACCACGTAAGTACCTATTGAAGGCAGTTTGGACACATGAATACGCAGTATCTCACATCGAATGCCTCCTCCAAATCAGGCGCTGGTCCTCCTGCAAGCTTCTTTGGCACCTTGCCAAGGTCTTGCCTGTGATACACGATCGGATGGTCCCTCGTGTTGTACCTGCCGTCGCCGATCAGTACACTCCCCTCGTACGTCGAATAAATCACCCACTTCTTCGTCAATGCCGATTTGGTTGCTGCGGAGATCTTTTTCAATATCAAATCATCCTTCCGGTCATCAACCCCAAGCTCGACGATGGTGTCCCAGTCTTCCCGAGACAAATAATATTCGTCCATGCGATCGATGATGTTATCGACAGCTTTCTGAGAGAGCCATCCCAGTTGTAAGCCGACGATTCTAGTACATGTGTATGGCGTAGACAAAGGACTCACGGCTCCCTCGTCGATCAGGGGTTTCACTAGATGTGGGAACAGGGCCGGAATGTACGACTGCCTGATCTCATGTTTATCTCCTGATACTTTCAGTCGCATGCGCGTCTGAACCTCGCCTAGCTGTCTGCCTAGCTTATTCTGTTTCGAGTTTTGACCAAGCCACCTGGAAATGAAACATGTTTGAGAAATTGCATCATATCTACTTGGTACTTACTAGGACTTACTGAGGAAAGGACATTGCGTTCGGCCCGCCATAGCCAGAACCCCCACCATAAAGGAAGGACGCCGGGCGGACTGTCGACAAGACGGCGTGCACGGGCATCAGAGTCCAATGTTGCTCAGGACTATAAAGATTAGCATCTTTCTTGACATCGACGGCATGGAACGCGGTAAGCTCACCCATGAATCAGAGCATCGACAAGATCTCCTTCGGATATCGAATTCGAGGCTTGGTCCATAAGCGATAAGTGTTTCATGACTTGTGCTGGCCCACTCTCATTCCGTACACGCACGGGTTGCGTTTTCAAGTAATTCTCCTATGGTGACAGAGGACCGCCCTTATGTGGTTTGTCTGCAACGATGTAGTAGAAACAAGCGCACCTGGATGAACAGCGGTACAAAGGAATAGTCATGGAAGTAGAGTTCCATTTTATCACCCAACGTTTCTCGCGACGTAGGCGAAAACATATATGGCCCCAAAATCTTCTGGGTCACGTTGAACGGCGTCATCACGCTGTACTTCTCGTTCATCTTGGCCCTGCAACACATACCCATCAACAGGGAGGGCATGGAGACATCAAAAAAGCACCAACAGTGTCTTGCTCTGATCGAAGTCCAATGAAGCGTTCGATAATCTCCACGTAGAGAGCATATTGAGGACCTGTCGGATGTCTGATTGCACGCCGTTGACCACTGGTCAACAACGTTAGCTGGTACCTTCATTTTTTCCCTGAACGCGTCAGCCCTTGCTGACGTGTTGACACTACTTGGCCGACCTACTTGTATGCAATAGTCAGGATCCTCGAACGAATGGCGGCGGCGTCCGGTCTACAAAGACGAGACTCAGCCCATGAAGCGGAGGAGTATGGTATGCGCGACTCACTTCCTAAATGGCATGTTGAACGTCGAATTGACGAGAGGCTTCATCTTCAGAGCTGTGCGATCATTTGTTATACAGATGATAGGGATCTTATCGAAGAACCCTTCATGAGCATGTCTTCCATAAGGTGATCGATGCGAGAAGCAGACCTTCGTTTTCTTGATCAGGGCCGCGAGCGCACCAATACCCCCTCGATCGCCAGAAGACATGCCGTCGACCTCGTCCATGATGAGACAGGTCTTGTCAGTGATATCAACACCGGCAGCGTTGGTTAACTTTGCGCCATAGATCAGCTAGGATTAAAGACCAGACGGACTGCACTCACCTTTCCACCAGCCATCCAGCCGTCTAGAGAACTGTTCGTGATGTTGGTACTGCTCTAAGGATGGTCATGCGCATTGATCATTGGGATGACACAGATCAAGAAGGAAAAATACCTCGACCAGCTTCTTGCTCCGCACGTCACTTGCATTGAGCTCGATGGGCGTAAATCCCTCAAGTTTCGCGCAGAGATGGGCGCTGGTTGTTTTACCAATCCCAGGCGGGCCGGAGATCATGACACCGCGGAACATGTTCATACCATCCTTACCAGGCTTTTTGAAAGCCGATTTTAGGCTGTTTGGCCTGTTTCCCGCGTTAATTACAAGAGAGAATGGATGGCATGGGGGCGTGAGAACGGACCAATCGTGCAACCACTGCCGAAGTTTCTCAATCTGGCCTTTATTTCCACAAATCTCCTTGAGTGTTTGGGGGGCATAGCGATCCGTCCAAAGCTGCGTCTGGGTATCAACCATCTTCGAACTGAGACATATATGAATTCAAGGTTGATCGCCTGATCACAGAGAGGGTCATACCTTCCAGCTTTGCTTGATCCCGCAACATTTGCTGCCTTCTTTTCTCGGATCTCCAACTCCTTCGCGCCTTGCTTGATCGCTGCTAGTTCCTTCTCCTGTTTCTTTTTCTCTTTCTCATCCAAGCCCTTTCCGTTTCCCGGTCCTTTGCGCGTAGCGATAAGATTTAGGAACTCGTCTTCCGATAGTGTAGGGATATTGTGTTTCTTGAGAGCCGCAATCTTGCTCGGGCCAGCGTTTTCCCCTAGCACAACATATGACGTTTTCGACGATGGCTGTCCCACGACACGACTGTAGAGGTGGATCGTCAAATCGATTAATGAGTGAGAGGGAAGCATTCGTACCCGCCGAAGCGCTTCGCAAGATCTGTCGCTTCGTCTCGGGAAAAGCTGCTCAATTCGCCTGTGAACACGAAGGCAAGACCAGCCAGACAGTCAGGATGCGCAGACTCGGGCACAGCTTTCGATCCAGGAGCGACAGGCCCTGCTAGCTTCGCTGCCTTGGCTGCTGCCCAACTACGTTGAAATTGAGATTGGAATCAGGGAGATCAGCGAAGGTGGCGGCGCACTTGAATTTGGGTTTGGGCTTCTCCCCCTCTTCTGCATCGTCTGTCTTAGGCTTTGCCTTGGGCTGTTCTTGTGCCTTGCTAGCGCCAGATTTTCGAGGAGTTTTCTTGATGCCTGCGTTCGGCCTGCCCTTAGGAGGACCTTTTTTCAAGGGTTTCTCGTCTTCGCTCCCAGCATCGTCGACAACGAACTCATCATCATCATCGGAGGGTGATGATGCGTACTCACATTCATCAATTCTCTTCCCATTGATCTTTCCATTGGATTTGGGCTCTGGCTTGCGTGGTTGTGGGACAGGAGCTGCGGATGGCTTCGAAAAGGAGGCGGAAGATGAGGCCACGGCTGCCTTTTTCTTCGGAGGTGGCGTGGCTTCATGCTTGTCCTCTTCGTCTTCGTCATCACTAGATAGCAGAATCTTCTTCTTCCGCTTCAAGGTCGCGGCGGCCGGTGGCGAGATGGGTTTCGAGGTTCTAGTGGTTTCGTGAGCAAAAATTAGGGAGCGTAAAGATTACTGTGGCACAAACTTTGCAGTCGACTTTGATGGTTTTGGACTGCGAAAAAATCAGTACGGAACAACGAAGTCCTCGAGTGCCATCAAAACATACTCGTCATCTTCATCACCTGGAACCGTCGGTCAGCGATGTGCGTAGTCCCTGAACAGATCTGCGCAGACGTACTAATCAATATAGCCTTATAGTGTGCGGCTTGGGCTGGTTTCTGCATCTCTGTCACGTCTCATCCTGACAGGAGCCTATATGAGAACACGCACAGTCTGGACAGTCGTTGCCTTGCTATTGCTGCCCCCTGCCCAAAGAACGATTTTATATCGCGGCCTTGTATTTTAGGTGTACCCTTGACGCGAACTTTTGTCGGAGGCATTGCGAATGTGATGCTCTTATGGACAGAAAGACGGTATGTGATCCTGGACGAGCCAACGAGTTGTTGCAACCCAAGTGGCGTGACAGGAAGGTGTGACTTGACGCGTCATGAAAAGCGACGCGCGCCGTCACAGTACCCTTCTCATTCCGATCGCGACAATTGGAGTTTGCAGACAAATACGCTGAATTCGTGTAGTGGAACAGAGAGAGACTAGGGGATACAGATGATACAGAATCTACTGGCTAGTGCATAACAGGGCACTAGATGAGCATAACCAATAACGATAGAACGCGCCATGACCTGCCACGACAATAACGGAAATTCGTCTGAGACATCCGGACAAGACCTCCAAGACAGAAGATGGGAATGAGAGCACACCGAGCATCGGGCCCAGCACAAGCCAAAGCCTAGGCACCACCGTAGAACCAGCTGCGAGTCAGCCATCAGCTTCCAGGATCTTGTCTCGGGGTCGCCTCAGAGCAAAGAGCAGAGCGAGCACCAGGTCACCGTCCATGATAAATCGACACCAGAGAGCGAGCGTATGTTCGCAGAGCGTCCGCGCAACATCGTCAGAAGTCATACCCCTGGGGGGCTATCATGTCATGACCGAATGAGAAAAAGGTCGAAAAGTCGAGAGAGTAAAAGAATCGAACCTGCGAACCAGGACCGTAACCGAAAAATTGGCTGCCAGGTACCGGCCACTGCATCAACCTCGACAAGCCCGATGAGAACTATATCGTCAGCGGTGATTCCATTGGACCCAATAGGTAAGGGCGGGTATACTCCTGCCTGTAGCTTCGGATTCTGTTACGCAGTGGGTGAGAAAGAAAGAAAAACGCGGAAAGGAATGGGGCGCCCACAGTCATAAACTGACGCACGAGTAGTGCGACGCGATGAGCGAGGAGCTTTCGACAACATCCACTGTCACCGCGCATTGACAGATCGGCCCGCCACGGCTCGTAGCCAAGCCACTGTTGCAGAGTAAGAAAACAGATCATCGTCCACAAAATGCAGAATCATACACAAATAACCAAGCTCTGCTTCGTGGGGGAGCTCCACTTCTCCGTCTTGCGAGAGTCCGAAAGAATATCGAGATTGCGCTCAGCGTCAGGTAACGATATCCCTAGAGATGGAGACGTTGTGTCGAACCAGATTGCAGACCGTCGTGGTCTGATCGGCCCCTTCATGACCTGTTGCACAAATGTGCCTGGGTGGAGGTCTACGGCAATGTCGACAAATCCTAGAACGCCGCTATTGGCGTCTGCTATAATATAGGTTGTGAGGTGCGATCCCCAATTACATTTTGTCATTGGGTGTTTGTTTCTCGAGAGATACTCAAAATAATGCAGAGCATCGTTTGGGAATACCCGTCCGATGCTGCCTTTGAGCAGAAGCTGTCTGTCTGTCATGACGGTAGGGTAGTGCGCTCGAGGAGCGAGGTGTATGTGTTGTGAGCTGCTAAGCTGCATCGCCGTACCCTATTTAAGGGTTCGAGAGGGAGCTTTGGCATACCTGTGGCCAAGCGGCAACATAATAGACCAGGCCACCGTGTCCGATCCATTCGCTTCATTTCGCTATGTGTCCACCGTCCACCCCACCGACAAAGCTCTGATCAGTTGCCGGGCGAGCTCGCAAGGACCCTCTCCACAGATTATCAACGCCATGAATAATTTCGGTGTAAATTTTGGGGAAACCATTTCGGTGAAAAGAGGGACAAGCGAGGGCAGAAAAAAAATCATGAGGGGGAGGGGGGAGGAGCAAAGCGGAGGTGACCGTAATTTGTGACATACCGAATGAGTCGTCACGCATCCCCGTTCAAGCGCCGTTCGGACATCCTATCTATTTGGGTCCTGTTGCTCATAGAGCCGATCTGTACAATCATGCTAAGGCGTGTACAAGAAGACTGTACTCGAGGAGACTGTACACCAGCATGCACATTTTTATTTTATCTTATCACGAATTGTTCTGATTTTTTTTCTGCCTCATTCTTAGTTTCGCCACTGCCAGCACAGCACATGCGGAGGTGAGGGGGCTGAATTCAGGGTTTCCGACGGCTACATGGGCTATTCGCTCGCGTCCAGTAATATCTACCAGCAGACAGAGCATGTAGACTGTACAGTGAGTTTTTCTGTGCAATTTTACAATGTATAAAGCATAGCTCAACGTCTACAACGATGCAGCGAAGTACATATCCGTGACGCAGGTGGTTCGGTTCGGTTCTCAAGCCATGCGGCCGCGCTTTGAATTTTCTATTGTCCTCCCCCCCTCAACAAGAGCCCGATCTGAGTTGGGTGCATGGCCCAGGTCCTCACCGGCTCCACCTGCCATCATTTTCCTCACACAAGTGGCGACTCTTCTCTTGGACGTGTCACCGATCTCCGGCGACGCAAAAGACACCCGGAAGTGCAGGAAAGTTCTGGAAGATTTGCTGGAGGCAAGGATAGAAAACACCCAGATTCCTTCCCCCCCCTCTCCTCATCCCCTACCCTGGCAGTCAACAGCCTTTTACGCTCGCTTGCCTCTATCATCTACCGCATGTTACGCCCGTTATTTGATTGGCATCGAAAACACGTATAAGCACCTCTACGCAGACTCCCGCCAACGTTGCTAGCACGTCAACTATGAACCGAAGTTCGTCGGGCGCCTTTCACCCGAAGCCCAGTGGATTGAACGGCAACCATCATGAGGCCCCAAACCTCTGAGCGCCATACAACAGCCTAGCCCGTACAGATTGGTAGGGGTCTCAAAGGGTGCTATTTTTCGCGTTCGTCCCAAATAACTAGGCCACTTACCACCATTCTCCCCAGCCATGCCGACAACTTAACGGCCCACCTTCGCTCCCTCCTTGGCGACATTAGCGTGCCTCCTCTCCATACACCCTGAGGCGCACCCGCATATCCACACAGCGCACGGAACACTTTTGGCGTCGACTCTTAGGCGTTATACCTGTGGCCTGACACTAAGGATGTCTTGATGTCTCGATGCGTTGTCGTCGACTCGCCAAGCGTGATAGAAATGGCCAGGGATGAAGAGCAACTCGTTTTGCCAGGCATGCTCGGGCTGCTTATATCGTCCAGTATCCTTTGTTCTCGGCACTGTCCTTGTTCCCTTTACAGCGAGGATGCGGACAGAATCCCCCCTCGTTATGTCGGCGTGTATCGGATTGGCACCCACCTAGCTCAGATATCTCCACCCTCCGCTCATCCACGTTTCATCGATGTGATCAGCTGTCGGCATGATCGCATCATCAGACATCTTGTTAGGTTCATAAGTGATCACTACCACAGATCCGAGCTCGCATAGGTGGCTCTTGTATTTCTGTCATCCTTATATAAATAGGCTCTCTTTCTCCTACTCGAAAACATATGCGCATATCGCAGCTACTGCATCCCCAAAGATGTATGTCCACAGCCCCCAGCTCGGTTCAATTCGACACAACGGCGTCCGGTCCAGCCCATAGATATTCCTCTCCTCTCACTAGCCTTCCTTCCGCCGTGAACGGAACGCCCTCTTGTACCAACATCCTCACCTTCTCGCGCTGGACAGCGCCCAGGCCCAGTCCTCTAAACTGGTCATTCCACCCCACGGCGCCAACCTCTGGGCCGACCCGCTTTCTCTTGCTCGCTCTGCCCTTGAGATCTGTCCACTCGCCGAAAAATCCGCCGACGAAGAAGTTCGACGCCACGACCCTATGGCAAGGCACGTACGGCGCGAACGGGTTGTTTCGCAGCGCTGTCCCGACCGAACGCGGGGACCCAGAGCCCAAAGCAGTGCATATGGCTTTGTACGTGCTGATTTTGCCTGCGGGAACCTTCAGTATGAGGTCGTACACTTCCCAGTGATGCGGTGGGACTCGTTTGCCAGAGGGGGTGCGATACGAGAGACGTGTCACGGCGGTCCGCGGATACTCGACTTTATATACTATTTGTCAAAGAACTTTGATCAGACGAGCTGCACTTGCTGCTTGAGCGATAGCAGAAGGATATTCACGCAGGGAAAAGTCTCGCAGTTTGGATTCTGTGAAGGCGGGGGCATTCTTCGCTTCAATGCTTGCTGGGGACAGTGATCGGGTGCTACGACTCTTCTTCTCAGAACTGAAGCGAAAGGACTCTAGGTCGAAGGGTTTGGTGCGGACTACTGGCATCGTGGCGACGGCTGGATGACAATGGCCTTGAACAAAGGGGGCGGAACGCGATGAGTCAACTCACACGTGTGTCACATACTCACGTGTGTAGTGACATGACGCGGCTTTCGGTTCCGAAATAACCAGAGATGAATTCAAGTTTGTGTTCGCCCGATCGACTGCCCACATAGGAGAGCACGTAGGTCAACGACCAAAGCCCTTCAATAATACTTTCTGACTTACACCAAGCCACCTTGTTGAATGCAGGTTCGGTTACATCGTTAACTTGCCAAAGGCAAATTTGAGAGGGACTCATTGGCTCATGAAAACGATGTGTTAGAGGCCGGTAGAAAGGCACCCACCTACGTGAAAAGAACAAACCAACCTCAGCACACTAATGACCAATCTCATACGCACCTCAACTGAAAAGAGTGGTGATTGATCGTGGCCCGTTTTAAGTCAACATTACAAGCAACCATTCATGAGCTGAAATGATACCACAGGAATATCTCACGCGTCAGAGCTTCACTTATTTAACGCACCTTGCGTTAGCTAGATGAGGCTGAGCCAAATGACCGAGGGTGTTATGCCAAAGGAATAAACAAAATCAATACTCGTTGTCAAGAAATGGTGTCAGAGGGGGAGAGAGGTTAAAACGTTTGATACTTAGCAGTGGCATATGTCGATTTTGCGCTACTCTCGCAACGCAAATTTCTTTGCGATATTGATTTAGTCGTCACTTCAAAGAGATTTTATCACCTAAGTCGGACGATTAAAAATTCTCGAGTGAAGGATCGAGCTGGGCACGTACTCGTCGGATTTTCCTATATCGGCTGCGGTTAACTCGTCATCGTCAATCGCTAAGTACGGCTGTCGCGACATCTGCGCTATCAGAAGCGGCGAATTTCCCTTTATTAATCTGAGTGTATTACCAGATTACCACGACCCGTCGAAGATCATCTTTCCCGTAGTTCCAGGTCAGGATGCTCTTCAATTGCTGATCTCCATTAAAAGGGAGTCCAGGTGTTCCGAGATAATGTATTTAATTCTGGCGGTTAGTCCATGAGCACTGAGCTTCAATGATGGCTCGTGTCACGGAAGAGAATGCAACCCTGTTGTGATGCCATTAAAAGAGGGCATCAGGGAAATCCAGAAGGCGGCTCAGAGTTCCAGATAGCGAAGGTAAAGAGAGTGACGGGTAATGAGTAAAAGCGCTGGCACGACGCACGGAAGGTGATCTTGCTTTCTTCGCCAGACGTTGACAAATAGAGATGTGAGGTGGTGAAAGATGCCCTTTGGTTAGTAGAAGATTAGATGAACGACACGCATCGCCACGCGCTTCGACAATATGCTGCCGAATGATGGATCAGTTGTGGCAGCGGTAGCCATGTCGGATACCCTTCCACGAGGGGGTAGAGATAGGAACGTGTTAAAAAGGCGGGCATATCCTGGGGAATGCTAGAATCTGAATCTAGTGGGCGTGAGGGTGGCATGCGCGCCGACGATCAGTGGGGATACGTGGCGAGGAAGGATTCTTCGAAGTCTGTATACCACGTTCTCGTTCGGCATGGAGTCGATGAATGCGTAACACAGTAAGTTCCCTAAGAGCTAGATGATCCGCTCTTCAATTGAGGGAGGTACTCACCTCTGCGTCCTTTCAATTTCTCACCCGATAGTTGGTGAAGGAAAGGGCTGTATCTGCACTTGATTGACGACTCTGCCACCGAAACCAAATTCGAGCACCCTGCATTCCATAATGGCTCTGGCGGATAGCCGACAATGAGCATGTCTCATGAGAGTGATGTGTTCACATCAACTACCATGGTCACAACATCTTTGCCCTTCGGGGTTGTGGGCCATGAGGGTAGAGGCGTCAAAGGATGCTGTCGAGGCAGAACATTGTCGAAAGGGGTTCATGAGGAAGGGAATCGATGTGGCATTTCACCGGATTGATGAATGGCGCGGGGAAGACCAAGAACTAGCAATAGAGTCTGGACAAGTGAACCGCTTTAAGGAAGATTGAATGATGAAATATCGGCGTACTTTCGTTGCCATGTATGAATGGGAGAAAGGGAGGAAGGTGATGCAGCCTGCCAAGATCCACGACGAGACTGATATACCCACTGCGCATTGGCCTGCGTTGTACTTCTGGTGGCGGAGCATGGGACAATGCTCTGGGGGGCACCATGGCAAGCTCCGGCGGATTGGTGCGTGGCGGGCTAAAGCCTCCCTATTGTTGTCAGGCGTTTGCAATCATGCGTGGCGCGCATGGTCAGATTGATTCGTAACTCCAAGCCCCAACGTTACTTAACAAGTGAACGATGCACGAAGCGCGCACCACCATGTGCTTTCCCAAGGTAGTTCAATGTTAAAGGCGCCCTGCGATAGACAATAAGAATATGATGCGGAATAACATAAACGAGTTTTGAGACAAAAAGCGAACGTCGACTCGCTGTGCCTATGCTATGGCCCAATCTGAGACACAGAAATGGGGTTTCCGGAGGCTTCCGAGTCCGGGGGTTGTCAGGTCAATCAAGTTCATGAGCCCGTTTGGGTCCTTGTGGTCAACCGTCCCGAGTCAATTGTTTTTTTGTCGTTTGCTCTGACGCCTGATCATATTTACCTGATACTGACAAAATAGTGATTAAACAGTCTCCGTTCTTTTATGGTCTGTATAATCATGCACTCACCGCGTCATACTCGTCAGGAAAACGAGTTAACCTGGGAAAAGTCTGCGAATCAATGTTGTATAGCGTCTGCGTCTGCTGTAAGCAGATTCCATGGACTCCACTGCATCTATCTACAAACTTCGATAGTAAAATCCCACTTGCCTTGGACTCTGGAGAGTTGTACTCCGGATTCACGCTAAGGGGCCGACTGACATGGAAGTCTGCTCATTGATTGTGACTGCAGTGACCTTGCGTGACAATAACTCGACTTTGGTGCTGCGCAGATCGATTTTCCCAGTCATTTCTCCGCAAGGTTTATACGAGAGCATACGGTACTCAAGCATCTCTGATGCAGGACATTCCAGTCTCCAATGGTTTAACAATTGGAATACTCGGCGAGCATCAACTTTTCACCCATGCGACGGTCCATTGACGAACGATGCGTTCAGCGCTCCAGGGTGCTTTCATCGAGCACCAGCACATACTGCAGAAACTCTCCACACGGCGGAGGCTGTTCGTCGTCCAGGTTCGGACACCTGAAGACCTAGAGAAGTGTGATGCTCTAATTATCCCTGGTGGAGGTCCGTCCCTCCTATCCTTTTCAAATGCTCAGGACTCGTGTGCTGACCGCTAGACCTTCTGATCAGAGTCGACGACCATTGCCTTGTTGGCAAAACTTTCTGGATTGCTGGAACCACTGCGTGAGTTTGTCAGGACGAAGTCAGTGTGGGGAACGTGTGCAGGGGCGATTTTGCTGGCGCAGGCCGTGGCAAACCCGAAGAAGGGAGGCCAGGAGCTTTTGGGCGGCGTGTCCGTTACCGTTGCACGGAACGGATGGGGTTCGCAGGTCAGCGCAGCTATTTTCTTACGACGTTCCACAATGTGAATGCTTATGGATACACCTATAATTTGAATTCTAACTTTCAGGTTGAATCGTTCGAAGCGCCTCTCACAGTTGACGGCCTTCGAGATCCGTCAACACCATTTACAGGGGTTTTTATCCGTGCACCTGTGTGTATTCTTATTTACATACTTTTCTTGACCGAACGTTTTCATTGGGATTTTCTAGGTGATCTTATCACTCACAGCAACCATCTCCGACGCCCCCGTCCAAATCATCTCCCGCATACCTTCTGACCTCCTGCCGCACACGCTCGAAAATACTCCCGATCAATCCATCGTCGCGCTAAGACAGGGCCGACACCTTCTCACCACGTTCCACCCCGAACTTACGCCCGACAACCGATTCCACGAGTACTTCGTGAAGGAATGCGTCGTGCCCTTCGTCGCCAATTAGACTGCTTTTTCCTCGGTGTTTTGGTCTAGGCTGCTGTAGACTGCTTTTCTCTCAGGGATTTTCAGGGTTGCCAAGATGCTTGTATTTCGACATTATTACTGTGTTCGGTTTGTCGGGGAAAGGGACTTAATTGGAAACCTGCGACGGGATTACCTCGAACAACAAGCGTGTTCGAAGTGAGTACTACAGCAGAGAATACAAGTTAAAGCCATGTCCAGTAAACAATTCGACCAATAATGCAAGCCGAGAGAAGAGGTACAGTAAACATATCACTATAAGAAGAGCAAAACCCATCTTCTATATAAACCATCCTCGCACTAAACTTATCCTACGACCAAGCCAATGGTTTGCGTACCACGATGCTATTAGAACCGGCGCACACATTGTTATGATGGAAGACCCACCACACTGTTCGTTCTGCAGTGGTCGGAAGATCAAAAGACCAGGCAATACCGTGGATGGCCCCAAAGACAAATGCGACCCCCGTCATAAATAGAGCACAAACACGTAATTCAAGCGTGCTGTCGGGACCGTCCCGGCCAGAGTGAAACGTAGCAACTCTGGTCATTGGCTTTGGACTCCATTCACGGAGGTCCATCATCACAGTGATAAAGACAACCATGATAAAGGCTTCAAAGGTCGCCTTCACTAGCTCGACGACCTTTTTCTTGAATGCGATCCATCTGGATGGAACAGGCGGCGATTTTATCGGAACCCAGATGTCTTCGCCGTCTCCAGACAACAACAAAAAAACTCCGCCATCCTCCGACGGTGAGGCCAAACTCTCTTCCTGTCCTCCAGCGGAGATTTGGCCCTGGTCGCTGCCCACTCGCTCACCGTGGCCCTTCCTGTACACACGAATCGGGCGCAAGACGTTGAGGGGCTTGTCCCACCACAGCACATACGTCCCAAAATTGAGCACCGCAAATGCCACGCTCGCAATCTCGAGTTCCGAGATCGGAAGACGTTCAGCTGCTCGGCCTATACACTGCAGTATGAACCAGCTGGTCTGAACAATCGCAAGCTTTTTGGACAACGCGTCCCCCTTGCTCTCGTCCCGTATTTCGTCCTCTGTAACATCGGGGAAATCGATACTGGGGTCATCGAAGTCCTCTAGGTAGAGGACTCGAACAGGGACGTTGTTATCGTACAGCACGAAGCCTCCCATTACCGCAAAGAAACCGTGCGTCTTCGTCCATCCCCGATCTATGAAAGCAGTTGACTGACTTGATCATGATGGTTACCCCAGACGCACCTTTATATCGTTTCGCAAACCTGTGCACAGACGCGTTGTCGAAAGGCAAATACAATGATGAGTTCCGGGACAATCAGTGCCAGCAAGTAGCTTTCCATGGACAGTCGTGGATATCCGGAAGGTTGGGGTGAACGGCAACCCATATACACGAAAATATCGTCACAATGCAGCTCGAGACGACGTTCCAAATCGTCCTGCAGTCCTGAATATCTGCACAGGATGAAGGCGACCGTCGTTGGAGCGATGGGATGGGGACGGCTTGAACAATTTCCTCTTGGAGCTGATGAATAGCCAGTAGGGCTAGTATAATCTGCGAGTGGAGGCTGATTGCAAATCCTGGAGGCATGATAGAATAGTCAAGGCAAATGGAGATGTTGAGAGAGAAATAAAGGCATCGAGAACAACAAGCGCGCCATATAAATCACAATACATATTTGAGCGCTTGGGGTAGATTCAAATTCGATTGACTGCGTGGGAGTGGAGATGGCGGTGTGAGGGCTATGCAGGCCATGCGGGAACAAAAAGGGAGGCTGGAGCCTGCGCGAGAACCGACCTCCCGAAGGCAGCAACATTGACAATCGTCCTCCAACCTCCGAGGTGGTCTTCAGATATCCATATCGCGGGAGGCCCCTGTACGACGAGCACATTCCGGCTGCGAACAACGCGACCGCTCCCACGCCGCTCGGAGACGTCAGGCACATCGCGTAGCGAGACCAAGACCGTGCGGGGGCGGCAACTGGCAAAGACGTCGTCGTCGTGCAGACCTCATGCGCGCGCTGTGTGCGGAAGCTGGCCACGCATCGGCTGTCGCCGTGCAGGCACGTGTTCTGCTCGCCGTCGTGCGACGCGGCCATCGCGCGCTGCGAGCGCTTCGCTGCCGCGATGCTGGCGTCTGGGATGGAGGACACGGACGGGGTGGACGTGCTGTCGGCGTATACTCATGTATTTAAATCACGAGTCTTAAGAATGCTCATCCTACGGTGCGCCAACATCTGCATGGATGTGTTCATGGTGTGCAAAGAAGATATCTACGAAGGCTTCGCATGAAAATGAGAAAAATGGACTACATACATTGCGGGACTGTGAACTTCGAGGCTCGATCACTCTTTGCGAGCGTAGCAGACAAGTCTATGTCCACCGTGCTTCCATTCACTGTATAGATTTGAAGCACACGAGGGCGCGAGGCAGTCAGACAGGCAGGAGACTCACTTCGTCTGGCATGATCGGCCGCAGTAGCGCGAGTCGCCACAGCGTGCGCACTGCATCATCGGATACCGCGGCTCCTTCGTGCGGTATTCGCACTGCATCCAGCTGCAGTTGCCGACTATTCAACCTTCGCTGGTGTGCTGGGCGCTCGCCTTGCCTTCAAGTGACTGTTTTGTTCCTTCACTACTCTGCTCAGATTTGCCATTGTCAATCGTCTGTCGAGGTTCAAACATCCCAGATACAACTAGAAGCATATCTGTCTACGAAAAGCATTGCTGAACCTCGCGCGCCCGGCAAGCTCAGTCATCATATTCTTTCGATCATCATCCCCACATAACCACATCCTACCTGGTAGCTCAGTTTCTTGGCGGCGTAGGCAGCCAAACCCAGATTCATATCATATTGTCGTCCATATCCTTAAAAAGCTGGATTGTCAAGATATTCTCACTTTATGCCCAGCGCCTTTCGGCGACGGATAGCCTTATACATAATGACTACAGGCGGCATGCGAATGGCCCTGATCCAGTCTGCTCCAGTCCACCAGGTTCGAGATCGGCGACGAACCAAGCACGGTCAGCTCTACTACAAACAAACAGAGTCAGTTTCATCTTGGACCTTCGTCTCCCTCATCGATCCGAGCGCACAAGCAATGGGCAAGAAATAATCAGGGATATCGCGAAAGGGAAGGTCAAGGCGAGCTCTGCGGGGGCATGTAATCGATGGCGACGACTCGGAAGTGGTGTGGAGCGTGAACACGTAGGAGTGGGCAGAACACAAAAGGAAAGGAAACGAGAGGGAAAACAGGCAAGAGACGACGGTGCGTACCTTCAGCTTGAGCTCGCCTTCGCCGACGATCCTGCCGTGCCCCTCCTCCGGTTACCGCCACGACGAGGCCCATTCACCCAGGCCATGAACCATCTCCATGGGTTCGTGTGTCGATCCTCGAAGTCCCTGGCCGGGCAGTTCCCCTTCTTATGCCGAGTGATGCCATCGCGGCGCGCGTAGAAGTACAGCTCGCACCAGTCGCAGGGGAACTTGCCGAGGTAGTGGACGGTGACGACGTGTCGCCTGCGGTCGTACTTACGGCGGAATGTCTTGTTGCACGGTACGCAACGCATGATGTCCCCACCGTAGACGTTCTCGTCGATTACGACAGCGGCCTCACGTTGACTCAGGGTGGTCTCGTCTCCGAGCCTGAGCTGGTCCTCGTCGTCCTCGTCCTCGATAGGCTCGTTGGCCTCCTGCTGGTCGTTCGCAGATGGCGATGTCGAAGGCCCTCCGCTAGGCAGCGGTACAGGCTCGATGACGAACTCACCTGCGGGGTTGTCCACCCTGTGGGTGGACGTTGTTGATTTATCGTTGTCTCGGCTGAGGGCGCTGCCGTCGACCTGTGGTACGACCACAAGTGTCGTGAGCAGCCCCACAGCTGCTTCGACCGGCCCCGGGGCAGGCATGGGCACGATGGGCCCGAACCTGCTCTCCAAGGACCAAGTCCTCTCGCTCCCCTCGGCCCCCGCACCGGTCCCAATCTCCATCTCCATCACTTCGCCATTCTCCCCTTCACCCTCCCTCGTGCCCCCCACCGCGCTCGCCCTGACAGTCACTTCTTCCAGCCCTTCCTCTGTCCTCGCCTTCTTTGGCGACGGCTGCTCCTCCGCGTCCACCCCTCGCTTCTTCGTCTCCTGCCGGAAGACCGACGGGTCCCACCGCGGGTCTAGGCGCGCCGCGATGATCGTGCGTGCCATGGCCGCCCAAGGGCCCGTGAAAGGCCCCACGGCGCCTTCGAGCGCCGAGTGCGTCGACCGTTGGGCGGAGGTCGGTGTGACGCGCGCCATTGATACAGCGTCGGGGGCGGGATCGGTGGTGGAGGTAATGGGGGTGGCGGGTGTGGCGGGGGCGGCGGGGGCGGCGGGGGGCGGTCGGCGGGGGTTCCACGGAGGCGGGGCAGAGTGACCCTGTCGGCATCTCAGGGAAGGGCGTGGGAGTCGGTGCAGGCACATGCTCTGCCCGCCATTGTGGGGCCGTCTCCGGCGTTGATGTGGACGCCCAGGTCGGCATGGCAAAAGGGATGGGGGCGGGGAACGGGGTCGGGGGAGTGACGAATGAAGGAGCGGGGTGGGCGAACAAGACGGGGAAATGCGAGGCCGCGTCGTGCGACCTGAAGCGCGTGTGCGTAGAGAAGGGCTGGACGTGCCCAGACATGTTTTGTGGGACATATAATCCCCTGAGGCTACGCACGACATGCGTATCCTGACAGCGCAGAGGAGCGGCTCGTGAGTGGTATTCTCGACAGAACGAAAGGCAGCTTACCGCCGGCTCGATGTTGAGCTCTTGCTCGTTGTTGTTGTATCGGGACCCTGAGGGCCCCGCGCCAGGAGCTGTGCACAAATCTTGTCATTAAATCATTCAGCCCTCAGGAATATTTACGCACTCGATAATTCTTCCTGAGTCCAGGAAGGCCAGCCGGACCCGTAACGCGACATGCTTGTCGTGTTTGGAGAAGTGTGTAGAGGTTTTTACACCGACTGGTGATTTGTGAGGAAGGTCTGATGAGGCTCGAAGGAGCTGTCAATTGCTAGGCTCCTCTCCTCGTCAGGCCATCTAGATATACCCCTCGCAGTGAGCGCTGATCGACTTCTCGCACGATTCCACGGTGCGCGCACCATGCCTTGTTCTCTGATGTCGTACTGATGCCGTACAACCGTATTCCGTCGCCTCATAGGTTTGGCTTCAAAACCGGGAGCATGGTCTCACCATTGTTCGAAGGCGGAGCCCTATGGATCAGTGCTTATTACACACTGAGCACAGCTCACGCCGCCGTGTGCATCAAGCGAATTCTGCCTCATGCCCATGCCTGAGGTTAAGGACGTGTTCCATTGATCAGATGGGTCCGCGTTTCTGGGGTGCGTTGTGCGTTATCAATTCCCATCTGAACTTTGAAGCCGGGATGGTGCAGGTCTTCTGATGGCGGGAGCGAGTCATCCGGGACAAATAAAGGACGACGAGGAATTTGCCCACGTCGGGGGAGCCCGCTTACACTGTCGTTTGGGGCCCATTTTGGGTGAACTGTTCGACGCAGCCGTCAGTCAGTCTTCGTCAAGCCACCCTTGAAGAGAATTTGACTCTGTGCATATCTGTCCCACCATACGAGGTGCCTTTCACCTTTTTCTTCCCTGATTCTTCGCGCCAATACTGCCCCCGGTCTGGATAATTCAAATTAGGCCTCGAGGTTGTAGGCGCATCAGGGCGCTTGATTTTGGAGATTTGCCATCGCGCACGGCATTATGAAGAACCCCCCGCCTTCGAAAATCCAATCTTATAGCCGCTTCTGAGTTTCAGCACGATGTGCTTGTCCCAAATTGTGCACAGGTGCGTTTCTTTGCGTCTATTTGTCCTGTTTTCTTCTTCGCTGCAACATAGCTTGTCAAGTCGCGAGGTATACTCGGGCTGATGGCGTTTGAGAGGGAAGGCGAGCCGATGATCGCACTGGGTAACAAAAAATCTGATCTCTGGCACCCGATTCGGTATATTCGAGTGGCGGGGCCAAATATGGGTCCACTTCTACTTATGTCCTACTGGTCGTTGTCGGAGCTACGCGTCGTCGGGTGAAATATTTTGTCACTCGAACGGTGCCGGCCTGGAAGTCGCACACATCTATTGCGTGCTACTTCGTGTCTGCAAATTCCATCCTTTCGTGTTGAACTCCCAACTCAAGGTTCTTTCTTTCATTCAACCATGCTACATCCTCGCTTGGCTTGCATACCTTACCACCTGATGTCTAAGTCAATAACTGCCTCATGCATCCATGCAGAGCCTTCGCCGAGTGGGAAAGGGTCCGTGTGCTTGGTCAGGCATTGTTCGCTGTATGAGTGCATGGAGCTAAGCTTTTGGTTTGTAGCCTTCATTTTGCGTTTTTCTATGAAAATATCATCAATCATACGAGGGGGATGGCGAGAATTCGCCTGCATGCCTGCATACCACCCTGTACCACCGAATCAACCAGTCAATGGTCAGAGCCCCTCCCCAATAATTACACGCTCTCCGTTTACCCATATCTGTATTTCACATGTTCACATCATTGTCAGCTTTTTTCTATCCATCCGCAGTCAACACTCATTGCTCTCTGAACGAAACCTGCGTGTTGTCCGAGGTTTCGAGTCATTAAGCCAACTCTTCTTCGTCATGCCATATTCTGGTATGCCAGAACTTGTTAAAGAGTAAATAAGCGACTCAATGATCTCTATACCACATCTTTGCTTACTTGAGTACAAACCGTCGGTGAGAACTATGTAGCATCTCTTGTTCCGTGACGAAGACCAATTAGCAAACTTGGAGGTGCCAAATGGCTCGAATGGGATAGAGATATGAGGAATTGGGGATCCTGTCATTTCAATAGATAATTCAGGTAGTATTGACAATTCAGACGAGATATGGTGCATATGGAACGGTGAAGCACACCTCGCCACTCGATGGCAGTGGGCATCGGAGGACAAGTTGAAGTGAGCCCGCTGCCATGGCGCTGACTCCGATTCGGTTGCCGACAATTCAACCCCCTGATCTCCTCGGTATTTGACCAGTAACAGTATCCGACCTCCTCATGAATAATTGTTTCTCTGAGCGCTCAGAATTGACATTGTCCCGTCTTACATCGAGTCTCGCATATCCTGACGTAGCTGGAATTTTTTCTTTCAATGGAAGACACTGCGGCCTCAGCCGCCAGCTATCCAGTCGATCACCATTCACATGCCTGTCTGGCCTGGGGTGCTCGCATTGATGCATACATGATGCAAGGGCGTGCATAAGTTTTGGACGCGCGCAGAGACGAAGCTGGACTTGAATCTGTCATCGAGGACATCCTGCATCGACTGAGCAATATGGCCGAAGTCACCTCGGATTTGACCGGAGCTGTTCGTCCAAATTCGCGCGGGCGCCGGCGGGGGTGTGGCACTGTCTAGGATTCTCTAGGATTGTCTCGATTTCACGTCTCTCATGAAAGAAGATGACAACGAAAGGAATGCAATTTTTTTCAGTGCACACAGAAGTACTCTTCTATCTTGGATACAATCTCTAAATTTTAGTGTGTTGAGACTCGTGACTCAGACGAGATAAAAAGAGAATATAAGCAGAAGTGTCAGACAGATACACAAGCCGATCTTGGAAAAATGATGGAAAGAGTAGAAGTGTACATAGGAGAAGTAAGTTCGTCCTTCACGAAGTGCTGAAGCCGCGCTGCAAAGCGCGAACTTGAGAGGACCGTGTGACATAACCACCATCTACCACCAAACTCACTCCACTCCACCATGCCCGCGTAAGTCGACGACATGAGCATGGCCACAAATGAGTATCCCTATGTGAAACAATATGTATCAGTTCTATTCGACACACTCCTGCACCCTCATCGATCCGAGGCAAAAACAAGAAGCAAGAAAACAGCGGGAATGTCGTGAAACAGAAGGCGAAGGCGAGTGTGCGATCGATGATGACGATGCGGAAGTCGTGTCGAGCGTGAAAGCATAGGGACGGATGCAGAATAAAAGGGAAGGGAAGGAATGCGAGAGCGGGCAAGAAACCATGGTGCGTACCTCAAGCTTCAGCTCGCCATTGTCGACGATCCCGCCGCACCTCCACTCCTACCGCCACCCCGAAGGTCCACTCAGCCAGGCCATGAAACACCTCATTGGGTTTGTGTGCCGATCCTCGAAGTCCTTCGCTGGGCAATTCGTGTCCTTGTGACGAGTGACGCCATCCCGGCGTGCGTAGAAGAAGATGCCGCACCAGTCGCAGGGGACCTTGTTGAGGTAGTGGATGGCGACGACGTGCCGTCTGCGGTCGCACTTGCGCCCAAAGGACATGTTGTTGCACGCGAGGCAGCGCAGTGGGTCCCCGTCATAGATTTTTTCGTCAATCACGATGGCGGCCTCACGCTTGCTGAGGCTGGTCTCGTCTCTAAGCTGGTGCTGACTTTCGTCATGATCTTCATCGCCGTGAGGCTCATCGGCCTCTTCCTGGTTGTCCGCAGGCGTCGATGTCAAATGCCCTCCGCTTGGCAGCGGTACAGGCTCGATAACAGGCTCACCTACGGAGTTGTCTACCCTGTAGGTGGACGTTATTGATTTATTGCTGTTCTGGTTGGGGGCGTTGACGTCGACTTGTGGTACTACCACAAGTCTTGGGCGCAGCCCTCCATCTGCCTTCACTGGCCCCGGGACAGGCTTGGGCGTGATGTGCCTGAATCTGGTCTTCCCGGGCCAAGTCCCCTCGCTCCCCTCGCTCCCCGGTTCGCTCCCGCCCTCCCTCGCCTTCACCGTCCCTTCCCCTCCCTCACCCGCACTCACAGCCCCCATCGTGCTCGCCACGGCATCGGCCTCTTCCAACCCTCGCTCCACCCTCGCCCTCTTCGGCGGCGGCTGCTCCCCTGCCTCCAACCCTCGCTTCCTCGTCTCCCGCCGGAAGACCGATGCGTCCCACCCCGAGTCGAGTCGCGCCTCGATGATGGTGCGCGCCATGTCTACCCAAGGACCCTCGAAGGGCCTCACGGCGCCTTCTAGCGCCGAGTATCTCGACCGCTGGGCGTCCGTTGGTTTGACGCGCGCCATCGAAATGGCGTCGGGGGCGGGGGCGACGGGGGTGGTGAGTGCGGTTGGGGTAGCGGGGGAGATGATGATGCCCTGCATAGCAGAGGTGGCGGGTACGGCAGTGTTGGGAGGGGCGATGGAGGCGACGGGGGACGGGAGTTCCTCAGGGGTGGGGCTGAGTGGCCCTGTCCGTATGTCAGGGGCGGATGTGGGAGTCGGTGCGGGCGCATGCATTACCCGGCGATGAGGGGCCAGTACCGGCGTCGAGGTGGACACGCAGGTCGGCATGGCGAAGGGGTTTGTGGCGGGGAACGGGAACGGGGGAGTGAAGAACAATGAGGCGGGGTCGGCGAACACAACAGGGAGCAGCAAGCCCGCCTCGTGCGATCTCGAGCGCAGGCGAGCATCATGGGGCTGTCTGTAGCCGGCTATGTCCTGGGGGACATGGAGTCCCCCGCGGCTGCGGGCGACATACGCGCCCTGACAGTGAAAAGGAATGGCTCGTGAGTGGCACAGTCGACATGTCAGAGCAAAACAACCTTACTGCCGGAATGACGTTGAGCTCTTGCTCAGCGTTGTTTGATTGGGACCCTGAAGGTCCCGCACCAGCAGCTGTGTGCCAGGCATCTCAGTAGATTTCAATGCCATGAAGCATATCTACGCACTCGAAAGCTCTTCCTGCGTCCAGGACGGCCAGACGTATGTGTTGTGTGACATGGCTTCGTGCTGTGGATGGCTGTGGAAAGTTTGGGGTTGTAGGTAAGTTGACCGGTGAAGTCTGGACGGGCGGTTGATGGTTGGGCTCATCCTCTCGTCCAATCGTCTAGATATGCTGCTGCCCTCGGGGCAGGCGCTAGCCGACTTCTCGAATAATTACATGGTCCAACCGACATGCCTTGTTTTTTGATGCCGCACAGTCGCATGCCCTCGCCTGTTGACATTGAGTTTGGAACCAGGAATGTGGTGCCGTCATTGTTCGAAGGCAGCAAAAGGCTATCCTGTTCTCATTACGCAAGTGGCCCGACTGCCAGCACCGAGTGCTGAAAACGAATTTCTGCCTCATGTACACGCTGCACGAGGGCATGTTCGAGTAATAATATACGTCTGTGTTTCTGGGGTGCGCTACATGTTATCGTTTTGCATCCGAAACTTGATGGAGTTGGGATCGTGCAGGTCTTCTGATGGCGGGGGCGAGGCCTTCGGAACAAAGCAAGGACGACGAAGAAATTACCCACGTCGCGGTTGCCCCCTTACACCGTCGGTCGGTCTTCGAACATAGCGTTCAACAGAGTCATTCGTCGATTTCCCCTCGCTTGGTCTTCTTCTCCGGACGACTTTTCTTTCTTGTCCATATATCATCTGTCGTGTATGAGACTTTTCACCATTTCTTTCTCGTGCCGATCCTGGGTCGTCAGTCCAAATCTGTCCTCGTGTCTCAAACTTGTAGGTGCATCAGGGCGCTTGATTTTAGGGATTGTGCCATCGTGAAGGGCATCATGGAAGATCACTCGCCTCCGAACTTTGAATCTTCTAGCCGCTTATGGGATCAATTGTGATGCGCGTGTCCCATTCCGTTCGCAGGTACGCCAAGGCACGTTTCTCCGCGTCATTTTTATCCCCTTTTCCTCTCTCACAAATCGTGGTTGCAGCACAGCGTCTTGGCAAGGCATCGTGCTATTTCGGGCTTGACGGTGCGTGAGAGGGCAGGCGAGCCGACTATCACTATGAGTAACGTGGAATGGATGCGCAGAACCGGATTTGGGGTCCATTGTTGTCGGATTCGAGTGGCAATGTTGAATATGGGTCCCCCTTTCACTTATGTGCGATTGGTCATGAAGTTGTCGGAGCTACACGCCGCCTGATGAGATGTTTCGTCACCAGGATGCTGTTGGGCTTGGACTCGCAGGTGTCTACTTTGCATTCACAGACAAGATCAATCTCCGCCTTCGAGACAACCAGGCTATATCCTCGCCTCACCTGATTTATAGCTGGGTCATCGCCCGTCTCGTCCAAATAATACCGACTCACAGAGCCCTCGTCGGGTGGGAAAAGACCCGCGCACTTGATGGGCATTGTTTACTGTATGAGTCGACGGGGCTTGTCTTTGAGTACGTACCCTCTCTTTCGTCGAAGGATCCTTCTATGATGTCCATCATTCCATCGATCAAGCGAGCACGATGGATGGCACTCGTCTGCATACCCGTTTAGTCCATACTACCTAGCACCGACTGAGGGTCTCAGGCAATGGACCGTGTTCTCTGCTCCTGACCCTCCTCTATGTTCATTTCCCTCTGACCTTCCAGCCTTCCTCTCTACTTCGCTCATACTTGTCGCTTTCTGTCTACAGTCTAAGTCCTCCCCTGCCTTCCAAAACTCGAAATTCAGATTGTATTTACGGTGGCATTCATATGATCATCGAACTCTCGAGAAATCCACCACGCGAACAATGAACAGGCTTTGCTCATTGTGAATTCAGGTGCGAATTGAACGGAATTGCTTGCACGCTCTAGCTTTTTGTTAAGGCCTTGCTTGTAAAATCTCTAGACGGCTCCTCGCAGGGTGAGTATAGTTATCAGAAGACTCGTCGCTTCCATGCTCGTACCGAGCGTTGTTCTTGTTGCAAATGATGCCACGTCTTATGTGGCAATTTTGGCGGCAGTCCGAGCCGCCTGAGTCAAGTGATCTTTCAGTCAAATAGGTCGAAGCAACCTCATTCGTGCATACATCTCATCAGAATGAGAATTGTTTTACTGGCCAGTAGACAATGCCCTCCTCTGCTCCTAGCTTTTGATTCATTGGGGCCACGTCTCCGCGATACCACCATTCAAGGATGACCAGGATCGTCTCAAACTTGGTCGATAAGTATACGGTGTTGATGGAATGTCTTGTGCTCATCAGAAGTGAGAAGCCTGTTGAGTAACATGCAGCGTCTCTCTAATCCGTGAAAGGCGACTGTGGCAAATTTGGAGACGACGAGCGCCTTGTACCAGACACAGAGAATGCGGGAATACGTGATTTGTCGAGAAAATGGATACATGATAAATTAGAGATATCGTCTGCGACGTATCGTCGAGATGGAACGGGAGGCCAAGCGCGCCACTCGATGGCGGTGGGTGTTGGAGGACAAGTTGAAGTGAGCCCGCTGTCATGGCGCAGCTTCCGATTCGGCTATTTCAACCTCCGCTCTCAGAACCCATGCTTAGCACCGAGCGAAGAGGTGTCGACACGCTAAGTCCCCTCATACGCTGCGAGGACGTTCAGAAAAGACTATAGACTAGATTGAGCAGGGTTTTCCAGCCGTAAGCTGTGTCCTCTTCCATAAACGCATACAGCACGCAATGTGTACCCGGGAGCAGCGGCGTCTCCTCAGTGTCATCCTCCCGGTCCCTTCGTCCTCTTCGTCTTAATCAGCAGCGGCGGGCGTCGTCGTCGTCATTGTTCGGGGCCGCCCCAGAACCGGACCCAATCAGTCGCAGAGGAAAAAGCGAAGTTGGGGTGCAGGTCCACGAAGTCGCGTGCAAAATCGCCTTGGCTCGGCACCAGCGCCGCCGCCGTGCGACTCTGCGCCGTCATCTTCGACGGACGCGCACAAGAAGCAAACAAACATGTTCCATATCGACTCGAGGCTGTTCAGGCGGCGCGTCGCGCGCAAGGTGTCGGGGCCCTGTCCGCGGTGCAGCGTGTTGGGTTGGCCCGGGGGAACACGAAGTCGCAGATCTTAAGAAGCAGCAACCATCGCCGGAGCTGGGGCGGGCACTGCCTATGCGGACGCGGACGCGGACGTTGAAGTGGAAAACGCGGTTGGCGTAGACAGCGTGAAGAGTGCCGGGGCTGCAGTCGGCATCGGAGTGAGAGGGTCGAGCAAGGTGTCGCCTGGGTGCGGCGGCGGCGTCGAAGTCGATAAAGGGGCCTGCGGAGGGTGCGAGTGAGGGCGCGCTGGAGATGCGGTGCGTGACGGTGAATGCCGTGAGGGAGGAGTAGGCCAATGTCACGACAGACGTGTGGCAGCTGGCGGCGGGGGACAGCGGGGCGCTTAGACGTGAGGGAGTCGCGGTGTGCGTGGAAGAAGTGCCAGGACGTGATGAGCGATGCGGCCGAGACGATCGCCGTGGTGTGTGTGGACGCTGTGGGAGTGAAGACGAGCAGTGGGAAGGGTCGTGGTCATCGCGATTGGATTTGCTAGGGAGGTTGCACCCCTCAGAGTGGAGAGCATCAATGTGCTATCTGGGGATACAGTGTTTCCCTTGGTTCTCGTAGCGATGCCCTGGATCTGCGAGTGCATTGGCTGCGTGGAAGATGGCTTGCCATTCTACCATTGCATTTACCTTGAGACATGCCATTCTCGGCCGCAGTCCTGCAAACGAACGCGAAGCAGACTGGCGACGACAGTCTATCGCGTGCTGCAGCCTACTGCAGCCTTTAATCAGATATTCAGTGCTCTCTGGTGGTAGTGGTATGCGAGGGTGACGTATCAAACTCACAATATCGTCGTCGTCATGGACGTGCTGGTGAATTGGCCGTGGTGGACGTTGGCATTGATGTGCGGCACTGTCGGAGCCTACTACCAAGCCGGCTTTAGCCGGCACTGGAGACATGAGCGCCTGAGCGCCCAGGCCCGAGCATCGGTCATATAAAGAACCATCTATGTCTGTCAAGCTTAGGATGAATCGATGGACAACCGCATCAGAGGGCACAGGACACCGATCTCAAGAAAATGAGGAGCTGGTTTACCAGCCAGCTCCTGTCGCACCAAACCTTCAAGTACGCTGGTTCCCTCGTTGCATGGCAAGCAGCGCATTTGACGCTGCTGCGTATACAACGCAGATTTTCAGCCCAGTTTCTCGGTAGTATCTCGGTGCGCACTCTTTGTATGATTTTTTTCTCTAGTGATATCGTATCTTAACAGCGTTGAGTAGCCTTGCTCTCTTTAACTCTACTCCCAGTCTCCCTCGTCTCCGCTCATTCTCACCACGTTCCTCGCCTTTTCTCTGCTGCTGCCACTCTCACTGGCAGAAGTTGAACCTCAGCAGCGTTTTGAATGTTTCCATATCACGAACGACGTTCTCAATGCGCGCAGGCCATGATCTGAGCCATCCGGTTCGTTTGCCAGGCCTCCAACAACCCTTGGCGATGTGCCCTCTGCGGTCCTGCTTACGGCAGAACCGTTTATCGCGTGGCTCATAGCAGAACTCATTCTCACGAGGCTGTCCTCATCTGCAAGCTCTCGTCGCGCTGGTTGTGCTGGTGCTTGTTCTGTTCTTCGTGATACTGATAGGGATTGTAAGGCGCACCAGCCGCATCGTCGCTGTCCTCAGGCGTCGAAGGCCCTCTGCTTGACAACTTGCAGCCTCCATGACGGGCTCACCTGTGGGGTTGTCCAACCCCGTGGCTGGACGTCGTTGATGTGATGTTGTTTGTAGAGACGGGCGTTGGCGTGGACCTGGGGAATGATCACAGGCATTGGGCGCAGCTCTCAGCTGCCTCGGCCCGCCTTGGGGTAAGCATAGGCACGATGCGCCTGCCTAGCCTTCGAAACCTAGGCTTCTCGCGCCATCCCGCCGACCTTCATGTCTACTGTCTTTCCTTGATCCCCCCCGCAGTCGCCTCTCGCCGCATTCTCTATCCTTTTCTTATCAAGTGGCAGCTTCTCTCCGAATCCTGTATGCGCTCTCGCATCCTCTATGCACTCTCTCGCCGCTCGCCGCACTGCTGCTCGGTTCTCCCGCAGGTCGAGGCCCTCCGCTTGCCAGCATTACAGGCTCAATGACGAACTCACCTACGGGGTTGTCCACCCTATAGGTGGACGTTGTTGATCTAGTGTTGTGTGAGTGAAGGGCGTTGTCGTAAACCTGTGGGAGGACCAAAGGCATCTGGCGCTGCTCACCAGCTACATTTACTGGCCCCGGCTTCCGGGGCCAAGCTGAGACGAGAAGGCAGGGAGCAAAGATTCTGTCACGTGCGCACCCATCTCGTATAAGGGACCTCAAGGGAGAATTAAGAGCGTCGAACCTATTCAAGGTATAGTATGCCATCAATGTCTTGGGGGTCTGGCACTTTTCCCCGCATGCGGAACTGGGCACACTGGTACCACCTTGGCACTCGCTTCGTAAATGCTGCAGGAGAAGCTCAGGGGTCAGTGGATTTGACTGAACATCGCGCCATAGTCGAATGGTACGGCATGCGGAAGGCGCTGTTGCACATCGCGAAATGAAAGCACAGAATACTTATGTACGCGTCGTTGGTTCTGGAATGGCATCGAATGACGCAGCTATCTAGTGTTGGCTACCCCGGTGCTGTGCAAAATCTATTTGTGCCCCCACCTCCTGCCAGCGTCTTGATTATGATTCCTTGCACGCACCTTGCACCTTCACCGGTCGAGAATCGCCATGTCGAAGAAGCGTGACAAGGCCAGGCGAGCAGCATTTCATTCGCCTTATGACGATTATTCGCAGCTCCTAATTTGTGACTGACCTGGATACGAGTGGACCGTCAATGTCGCGGCGGCCATGGTGATGCTCGTAGTCGTGCTGCATCTGCATGACAAGGTCATTCAATATCCATCCCGCCTCGTTGACATCTCTTCTCCAGAGGGAAGAGTATATGAAGGTGTCACACCACGTCTAATTCAAAGCGCTGCCCATCTCACGCGAAGTGATATGTTTGTAGCTGCGACAAGTCACTTATGTGTGGGTCCTCGGCTATGATCAAATATGCGGTATGTGACTGGTATATCTCGCTTTCCAAGAACATATCGAAACGAAGTCGCGGACTCCGATGAAGAGTGGAAGAGAGGATCTGAGGAAAATAAAATGGAAACAGTGCGCGTAGATGAAGCCTTTATTGTTTCACTTCGAAGACATCCTTCGAATTGCGGCATGGTGAGGATAGGAAAAACCCGAAATATAGATAGAACCCTATGGGAATCACAGATAGCGCACTGCGAATTATTATATCGGAAATATCATGGACGGAAAGGGGAGATATAAGTACGAAGAGTCCTTCATGCCGACGCCGAGCTGGTAAAGCACGCGCCTAGACGGGCTGACTCTACTGAAGCGTGCCTGACATAATTTGTATAAGCAGCTTTCTCCCACCTGCTCCCACTCAGTCCTCCAGGTCTCAACAAGTGGACTACGAACCTCTACGAACAGTGAACCAGGGATCCTGCAGGGAACAACTGGCGTCAGCAACTGTCACACTCTCGCACCCTCATCGATCCGAGCCAAAAGCACAAGGCAATGAACCGGCAGCAATGTCGTGAAAGGGAATGCGAAGACGAGTGTGTAATCGATAACGATGCGGCAACCGTGTGGGGTACGAGAGGTTGGGCGCAACATAAAAGAGAAGAGAACGGAAGGGAGAGTGGGTGAAAGATAATGGTGCGTACCTCCGACGATCCCGCCGCACCTCTATTCCTACCGCCACCCCGAGGGTCCACTCAGCCAGGCCATGAACCACCTCATCGGGTTCGTGTGCCGATCCTCAAACTTCCTAGCCGGGCAATTTTCACTCTTGTGACGAGTCACCCCATCAGGGCGCGCGTAGAAGAAGATGTCGCACCAGTCGCACGGGAACTTGTCAACGTAGTGGATGGTGACGACGTGCCGTCTGCGGTCGTATGTGCGCGTGAACGACTTGTTGCATGGGAGGCAGCGCAGTGGGTCCCCGCCGAAGATCTTCTCGTCGATCACGACGGCGGCCGCGCGCTTACTGATGCTAGACTCGACTCCGAGCTGGTGTTGGTGCTCATCATGATCGTACTCGTGAGGCCCGCTGTTCTCGCCTTGGCTACCCGCAGGCATCCACATCGAAGGCCCTCCGCTTGCCAGCATTACAGGCTCGATGACGAACTCACCTGCGGGGTTGTCCACCCTGTAGGTGGACGTTGTTGATGTAATATTGTGTGATTGAAGGGCGTTGTCGTAGGCCTGTGGGAGGACCACAGGCATCTGACGCAGCCCTCCAGCTACCGCGAGGACCTGGCACGGGGCAGGCTTCGGCGCGATGCGCCTGTCCCTGGTCTCCCGGGGCCAAGTCCTCTCGCTCCATTCTCCTCTCCCGCCCTCCTTCGCTTTTCTTTCCTCCTGCCATCTCTCGCCGGTACTCCCTCCATGCACCTTCCTCCCCATTGCAGTCGCCTCTCCCACAACCCGCTCTAGCCTCGCCCTCTTTGACTGCTGCTGCTCCTCCGCATCCCACGCACGTTTCCTCGTCGATGGCCGCGCCGCCGCTGCTTCTCGGGGCGGGTTGAAGCGCGTTGTGTCGATGAACGGAACCGTAAAGAGGTCCGCGGCACCTTGCGACTCTATGATGGTTGCTCTCTGCACATCAGTCGGAATGGCACGCGTCACGTAAGGGGCGCAGGTGGTGAGTGCGGAGTAAGTGACGGGTGGAGCGGGGGGCGGGAGTTGCGCTGGGGATGGGCTAGGCGGCCATGCCAGCATGTGACGGTCGGGTGCGGACATAAGGGTAGGTGCATATGTCGGGACGGTAGGTGCCCGGTAATGAGGGATCAGCGGCACTGGTGTCGAGGTAGAGGCCCAGGCAGGCAGTGCGGCAGAGATTGAGCCGGGGAAGGGGGTCAGAGGGAAGGGAAGGGGGGACAGGAGAGGGCCGGGGACAGGGCCACGCTGTGGCAGAGGGGCGGAGAACAGAGAGCCCGTCACGCGCGCACTTGAGCGTGCGCGCGTGTTGTAGTGCTGGGTATACCCAGCATCGTATGGGGGAACAATAGCTCCCCCGTGGCTGCGTGCGACACGCACGTTCTGGAAGTGAAAAGGAGCGGCTCGTGAGTGGCGCTGTCAAATATCATAACGAAGGGATGTTGACTACCAAATTTTCACCGAGCTCTTGCTCAGTATGGTTGGATCGGTACCATGAAGGCCCCGCGCCAGGAGCTGCATGTCGCGTTAAGAAATTTCAAGGCCCCACAAGATATGTACCTACTCGAGAATCCTTCCTGGTTCCAGGAAGGCCAGCCGGGTGGGTACCGTGACATGCCGGCTCGTCACGTTCGATGAAGTGTAGAAATATCTGTACTCTGACTGGTAATTGACGATGGAGAAATGGTGAGGCTCGAAGGGGTAGTCGACTGTGAGGCTCCTCCCCTCGTCAGGCCATTCAGATATACCCCCCCTTAAGGTGAGCGCTAATTGACTTCTCGCACGGCTCCACGGTGCGCGTACCACGTTCTGTTCTCTCATGCCGTACGGCCGTATTCTGACACCTAATGAGTTTGGCTTCCGAACCAAGAGCAAGGCCTCGCCATTGTTCGAAGGCAGAAACCTGTGATTTGGTGTTGATTACGCCCCAAGCACAGCTCGCAGCGCCGAGTGCGCACTGTCAAGCGAATTGCCTCATGCCCATGCTTGAGGATGAGAACGTGTGTGATCAGATGCGTCTGTGTTTCTGGGTCCGTTTTATGTTATCATCTCTCGTCTGAACTTTGACCAAGTTGGGCTGATGCGGGCTTTCTAATGGCGGGAGCAGGTCGTTCGGGACAAAGCAAGAACGACAAGGAACTTACCCACGTCGCAGGAGTTCGCGTAAAACGTCGTTTTGGGCCCATCTGTAGCTATGTGTTCGACGCAGCCGTCAGTCGGTCCAGTCATCCTTGAAGATGATATGTCCCTCTTGTCCATATCTTACCCAATATACGAGGATCTTCTCGCCTATCCTCTCGCCTGATTCCTCGCATCAATACTGCCTCCGGTCTGGAGAATTCAAATTAGGCCTCACTCCTCAAGCTCAAGGTTGTAGGCGCATCAGGGCGCCTGATTTTAGGGATCGTGCCATCGTGAACGGCATCATTAAAAATTACTCGCCTTTGAAATTCGAAGCTTCTAGCCGCTTTTAGGACCCAGCTGTGCAAATGTACAACAAGACCTAACAAGGTACGTTCTTTTGTGTCATTTTTGTCCCAGTTTTTTCATAATGTGTCGTTGCAGCACAACATCTTGCCAAGATATCATGTTGACCTGGGACTTGACGGTGTTTGAGAGGGACGGCGAGCTGACTATCGCAACAAGTGATGAGAAATTTGATCCACGAACGCCGATATGGGGTCTTTTGTCGTCGGCTTCGAGTGGCAAGGCCAAATATGGGTCCACTTCTCGATATGTGCTACTGGTTATGAAGTTGGCGGAGCTACGTGTCGTCTCGTGAAATGTTTTACCACTAGGACGGTACCGGCGTGGGCCTCACAGCCATCTTCTGCATGCTCGATTAACCCGCAGACCAAATCCTTCGCATTTGACTCCCACCTCTGTGCCCGTCCTTCACTATAACTGCGCTGCATTCTCTCCTGACCTGCAGGCCGTATCGCCCGATAACCAAATCATCAACCACCTCGTCTAAGTATGTGGAGTCCTCCCCGAGTGTGAAGGGACCCACGCGCTTGGTGGGCATTGTTTGCTATTTGAGTCGACGGAGCTAATCATTGGGCTCGTACCCTCGTTTACTTAGGAGGGATTTCTTACTTCTCCATCAGTTCATCGATCAAGCGAGGGCGATGGCAAACATGCTCGAGCATGCCCGTGCAGTACGTATCGCCGAATCAGGGTCTCTCTCCATGGGTCGTGTCCCGCCTTCTGCTCCTGACTCTCTCCGGCATTTGCATCCCCCATATGCCAGTCTTTTGGTCTATTGCGCTCAGGCCACTCTCATTTCCTTCCCAGCTGTCACTTCCCGTCTGCAATCAGGGTGCCTCGCTTGTTGGATGAACTCAAGGTCTAGGCCTTCGGATTTTAACGCTAGAATGTTCTTTGACGAATCTATCACGCTCGACCTAGGCAGAGACCTTTGATTCTGATTTCTGGAGCGAGCCATAGCTTGGGGATGGGTCCAATGGAGCGTCATCGCACGGATATCCTGTCGCTCATAAGGTATCTGTAAGGCCCTGAGCATGTTTCTTCAAGGCCACAGTTGTGCGCGCCGCGCGGCTTCCATTTTCGAGACGAGCATCATTGGGGTTACGTCTGATCAGGCCGCCGCCTGAAGAAATATTCGAGACTGCTTGAGGCAATTCATCTCTGGTCCAACGACTCGCAGATAAGGGTATTGACCAAGACAGCCGACCAACATGGGAAAAATGTTTGTTGCGGACTGGCAGGCGATGTGTTTTCTCTCTCCTCGCTTTGAATCATTCGACCAAAATTTCCGCGACATCACGTTCAAAGATAGCAAGAAGTGTTGGAAGGATATTCAGCGAGTGTATAGCAGTAAAATTACGTCTTTTACTCATCAGAGAACAGAAATCTGGCGATGAAAGCCGACCGTGGTAAATACGGAGGCAACGAGTGCCTTGAACGAGATAGACAAGGTGAATATATGGAGCGGTGAGGCAAACTGTGCCACTCGATGGTGGGCGTTGGAGGACAAGTTGAAGTGTGCCCGCTGCTATGGCGCCGATTCAGTAGCACTGCAGAGCCCGAGGCGCCGACGAGGACGACGCCTCCGCTTCTTGTGGAGGACGGGGTTGCGCATTCCGCGCCTTCTCCCAGCGCGCGTGTTCCTTCGACTCGACTAGACCGAGGTCGTGCCCGAAGCTTGTCCATGCTTCGAGAGCGTGTTAGCGCAATGGCGTGGGGTTGTCCGCGGAGGGATGCAAGGCGCGGAGATCGAGTAGCGTCCGGTACCACACCTTTCGCGCGGCGTTGGCCATGATGATGGCAGAGCGGGGTGGTTTGGCTGCACGCACGGCGCCCTCCGCCGTCGCGGCCGGTTTCGCGATATTCGAGCGGAAAACATCGGTGTAAGCGTTCAAAATATACAACCAGTGGTCTGTATGCATGGGATGAGCGCCGCAGAAAGTATTGGGCGCCTCGGGCGCGACGTACGAAGAAGATGGGGACCATCGGACGTGGTGGGTTGGATTGGGCTTTCAGCGCTGAGAATCAGGGCGCGAGCAGTCCACTTGAAGATGTTATGGTGTATGATCAGTTCATATGCGGAAATCGGGGCATGGTCCGCGAGCATCCAGCTGGCGAGATGGCCGTCAGCGGATGCGCAGGAGCGTCTCAATCTGACACGCACCCTATCGAGGTCGGAGCCTCTGCGAAGATAGGCCACTCGTTCGCAGCATCGCCGAAGAGTTGTTGCCTCTTCAACGCCACGAATATGCATTCTTGGATTTTGCACACCCACAGCATTTGCTGCACATGCGGGTGTGAGCAGAAGTAGTTGATCACGTCGATGACCCGGCCCAGACGATCGTTGAGACAGCCGGGGTCCTCCAGCGCACGGCGAAGACGTTGGACCCATGCCTGCGGGCCAAACGTGTCGACGATGGCTTCCTGAACGAGCTGGTCTCGAGTTTGCTGTGAGCACCCATTCAGAAACTTACTGATTAATACTGCAAGCAAGTCATTGCCTCGAGTGTTCCGAGAACTTAGAGTCGGCTGCGGGAGATAATGCCAACAGTAGATCGCAACGTGCCCTAAGCGAGTGCAGAGAGGATTTTTGGATGAAAAATTGCTATGCGATGATTTCAGTGGTGAGTGGTGGGACGACTCGAAGACTACCCACTTCTGGTTCATCATCACATTCCAAGAGGCAGCTAAATTTTTGATGGCTTTCTGATAGTCTCTGTCACTGGTGGTTTCGCCCTGCAACAGGCTACGCTTGGACCATATCATTTCCCAGAGCTCAACAGACCGAGTAAGGAGCTGGTCAACGATCAAAATTTCCCCCATGCGCTGACCTCGTGGCTCTCCTACAAGCGCTAGCACGATCTCTGCAAGACCAAATATCAGTTTTCCCAAAAAGCCCTGAGGTCGGTCCCAACATGAGGTGCAGCGCGACTCGTGCGTCCGCGTCCGCGTACCCACGGAATACGCACAGTTGGCTTACCTCAAAAGTAGCATAGACAGTATGGTCTGTCAAGATATCCACAAAGACGTTGTGGAGGCCGCCTGAAAGTAATTCTTTCAACTGATCTCCACGAGAATGTATCGCATCCAAAGTGAACATCAACAATGCGTTGTGATCAGTGAGCTTCCATTCACGGTATGAGGATCGGAGGAGGGCGGGCACGTCTCTCGGTCTCCTCGTGATCATCTCCCTGTACTTGTCCCGGAGATTATCTATCCGATCGAGTGCAAGCAGTAGGTCCAATGAAGCGGAAGACAGCGATGATTCCATTTCGTAAGTGCGTCGGCAAGAAGATGGATCTGATTAGCACGAGAGCCGGACGTAGGTTCTGCGCGCGGCGGTGATGTCTTGTATAGATGTGGAGGAGACGACGTTCTGGAGTGTCTGCGATGCGTTATCCTTCGAATGACACCCTAAAGTGAGTCACGGGAGAGGTGCACAGGAATAGCCTGCCATGTAGCCTCAGACGCAGCTGAGAACGAGAAAAAACTTTGTTTGTCTGTCGCATACTGCCGCCAAGTGAGGATTTAATTCTGCCGGGTCCATGTGGTGATTTTAAAGGTGCCAATGTCTATCACAGCAACAGAGTGTGTGTGTGTGTGAAGTCATGTATTAACGTCTAGTGGCGGCGCGCCGCATGTCTAGACGTGTAGCTGTATGTACTCTGCGGTAGTGTGAATGTATGTAAGCATGATCCAACTCTATGCTCTGCATTGGCCCTCAAGGGGCATGTGTTTACCTCAGGGAGGTTGGGTCGCATGGCGAGAATTATGGTGGTATAGTAAGGTATCGTACTTAACTGTTGTTTGGTCCGGTAGCAGGTGCTGTGTTTAACCAGCTGCATCGGGAAATTGGCAGCGAAATGACATTCTTATATAAAGTAATATAAGCTATGTAATAACCATAATATATCCAATACTTTTACATCGTACGGGCAAGCCATACATGAGGCGGCACGGTTGGTAGATACCACAACATCCCTCAGGCTTCCCGAACTTCACAAAGAATATCAGATATGGGATTAGAAGGTGAAGATGAGCAGGAATGCAACACCGATGACCTCTGGTAAGCAAAAGATTAAAGATAATGAAGTGACATATCAATCATACTTCTGGGTACACAGCACAAGTATCTAGTCAAGTAATGCCCGGTGATGTTGGTGAAACTCTCCATCAACAACAGGTTGACAGCAAATGTCAAGAAATGGAGGAAATATAGCCATGGTTCAAGGTTGATGCACATGCATCGGAGGGACAGCCCTCGAGACAGCCAACAAGAATGTTATGTGATTCAAAGTAGTACCAATCATTGTAATAGACGGCGGGATTTGCGAAGGCTATTATCTTTGTCAGACTGATGTTCTCGGCCAACACATGCAAGAATTTTAGATAAGATCAACCTACATCAGGGAGAAGGGTTTCGTAAAGGTCAATAAGAAAGCCGAATTGTCAGCAATAGAGCCTACCTTTATAATTAACGATGGAGTTGCCGGTGCCGACAATCCTTGCCAGACTGACGTTCACGGCCAACACATGCGAGAGTGACGATGTTTGTCCAGACTTGATCGCGCAACAGCCAATACATGCAAGAGTTTTACATAAGATCAACCTACATCAGGGAGAAGGGCTTCGCAAAGGTCAATAAGAAAGCCGAATTGTCAGCAACAAAGCCTACCTTTATAATTAACAATGGAGTTGCCGGTGCCGACAATCCTTGCCAGACTGACGTTCACGGCCAACACATGCGAGAGTGACAATGTTCGTCCAGACTTGATCGCGCAACATCAGCGCGATACTGAGTCTGAATGTGAGTAAAAATGAATCAGAAGCAAAATGATTGCGAAATGCAGTAAGAAAGCCGCACGATTGACTGCGATTATCAAGACCTGGACATATGATGGAGTCCGGTCAGGCTTGACACATTAATTGTTCAAATGATTAAGAAATAGCAACGTCTAGCGAGGATATCTACTATTGTAACTAATTATGATGATTGCAGAAGCTACTATCATTGGAAGGAAAGATATAGTCCCTTCTGCACACAAGATGAAGCGACAGATGATAGGCATTGATACCGTGAAAAGCATATTATACTGCCCGACGTCTAGTACGTTCCTCAACGGTAGGCTCCCTTGAGATAGGATCCTTCCTCGCCTCAGCCGCTTTTCTCTGAGCCCTTCTTTCTCTGATCTTGGCCAGCGCACTGTTGGTTGATGCTGCGGGGTGAGCTGAAGAAAAACTGGGAAAAATCTGACTTCAAAGAATGTCAGAAAGGGTCGAAGATACTTTGAGATACGTACCAGTTCCACCATAATAATAGCGCGTCAACTTCCTCCTTTTCCTCCACATCCTCAAACAATTCCAATACACTATTGAAGAAACGCTCTGAGTCGGTGACAGTATCTGTTCGAGAAAATACAGCTGACGACGAGAGGGAAAATCGAGCCTAGAAAGGGGAATCAGAAGCAACATGCGAAGGGGTCTCTTAACAGCTACCTGCGTGGCAATGTAAGCGATCGATGCCGGTGTGACGCATTTCATACCGTGAATCCGCGCGTTCCCAGACCTTGTGGCCCTCGCATCCTTTTCCACTGAACTTGGAGATGTAAACACGTGCTTATAGGCCTATGAACATCAGCATGCGAGTTCGTCGAAAGTACCAGATAGAAACATACTGAGACGAGCAGCTGGCTCTTGAAAAGCCCCTTCCATGGGTCATCAGAATCGTACCGATAACCAGCATATAGAAAAATGGGCCACTGGTCTCCTGGAATAAGCATTTCACCGTCTCGCAATTTCCGTTTGATACTGTTCGAGTGAGATGAACGGGAAAAAATGAGATTATTTGATCTTACTCAGGATTCGACCAATCCAATCCTGCAGGGCAAAGCAGCGCTCCTGTCTGTTCATGGCGAAAGCCCCGATCTGATTTCATGTTACGGGAGAGTGGCGGAATAAGGGATTGGCCTCGAGGAGTGATCCAATCGAGGATAGGGCCTTTCATACTCTTTGTATCGTCCGATCTAGCGCTAGACACCCCTTTTTGAATCTGCCCTACCGTTAAATAGCCACACTCAAGGTGATGCGGTCACACTTACTAGTTCCCCTATGTGCATGATCTCCTCGTCAGAGCCTTCCTGTAGGCGCTCTTCAAGATGGGGGACCATCCGAAGTAATTCTTCATAAACCTTGTACTCCCGCCTCTGCCTATCAAACAATGAAACACGCAGTGCATGACAAGAATGATTGATTCAGCGAGTTGGCCTTAGATAGGAACGGCTCACTCATATGTCAAGGACTCAGGCTCCTCAGCCAGCTCTCCCATTCTAAGAAGACCACGTGTGATTATAGACTGGACGTTGCAAAGAGCGTGTACAGTCCGTCCAAAATGACGACCGTGATGAACAAGCGGATCTGTGAGACACCTTGCGGAGGGTCAGAGGTCGCCCAGGCAGGCGAGGCAAAGTAGTGCTTACGGCCTTTTCCTGGGGCCTAGTTGAAGAGCACTAGGCTGACGTTTATCACCAAGAGAGTGGTCCTCAGGCATGGAAGTAAGAACGGTGCGTCGATGAGAAAACGGGCGTGGGACCTGGTATCGCGTCCAAAGTTTTTAACGAGCGAGCAAGCGAACGAGTCATAAACTATGGTGAGTCAGAAAGTCAGTGGGAGTCAGAGCGAGTCACCTCGGGTAGGAGGAGGAAGGTCGGGCTTCGGGTATCCAAGCCAATTCGAAGCGACCCTCAAGGGTATTTAGGACATTGACCTGCTCAAGGCCATCTCATCCTGCACTGCCTAGCCATGTCGTCCCAACCTTTAACTCGCGAATCACTGGTCATCTCCATCCCTTCTCGTCATCGCCGATACCTGGACAAGGTTCGGGGATCTGACAACGCGGTTTTTCAGTACGACATTCAAACAGGGGAGATGATTCCATGGAAGTGGTGGGTCTTGTCACCTCAAAAATTTGAAATGTCTGACGCACAATGCAGGCCCGTAAGCTTAAGGGAGGGGGACCGTGTCGTGCCTTCGTCTCTGAGGAAACACCGCCTGACGAATAGATTTCTCGGGCCGTGTTGTTTGTGCCCCTTGCTCGAGAGAAACGGACCACCGGTGTTCACGGAGGCAGCTATGTATCTTGCAACGTCGGGTCCTTTCCATGGTCAATACATTGCTCGATGCGCACATGGAGTGTGTGGATATATAGGTCAGTCCCCATCCAATGAGCGTGAATACACACGACTTACCAATCTCACAAGTTCGCCTCGAGCATGCCTACCAACGTATTGGTTGTCCAGTGCATATGTACGCGCCTCGTGGTGAGCACCTCGAGATCAATCTCTAGGTCTAGAATTGACTCCCACGCAGAGGCAACCGAAGCGCGCCCACGACCAGTGCTACACTTTAGCGAAGCAGGATATGTCCCCCTGAACCCCTTTCCAATGCCTCTGAAACGCACTCACGCACAAATCGGTGAGTGTCAGTACCTGTTTGACATTCAGGTGTAACTCACTCACCATTTCAGATGTAACCTCGAACGAAAACCCACTTCTCCGCCTTGTGCAAAGGCGCCGTGTCTCTACTCAATATCGACCAAACCCGTTGTATGACCTCCTTCGACAGATGGACACGAACATTTATCCAGGTGTTTCCGAAGAGGCCTTTTCCAAATTCTTTGTGAAGTGCTCCTGTCGATTGATCACGACCCGTCGGGCCTTCGCTCACCACGAATGCCCGTTGGAAGTAATTGATCTCACCACAGATTCAGATAATCAAGGGGGAGATACCGATGAGGAGCAAGCTACAGAACTCTAGAAAATTAGTACCAAAGCGTTGACACCATAGGATTCATATACAGCCATTACAGTCAGCATAGAATTAATGTACAGCCATTAGACTCAACACCATAGGATTGATACGTAGCCACTCATTTCAATATGAACCGGCTCATATGCATGAAGATCAAGTTGTGGGAATGGTAAAAGTGCGTATTAAGGGAAGAACCAAAGACTCAATGGTCAGCAAGTCTGCGAGACAGAACAGTAGTGGCCATGTTCTACAGACTCGACAGCATATGACTTTGAGTCTGCACATTACGCTACGTACTCACCTTCCCGAGAGCTGTTGCCATTCATCAGAAAGTTTGAGGAGTTCTGCCTTCAGCATCTCACGCATGGTGGGAACGACGCCCGCCTCCCATTCTATTTCTGCCCCTGATGCATGCCCCTTCTTCAATGTCTTGCATGATGGCCCAAGGGCAATAGATCAGGATTCGTGATAGCAAGCATCGTGAAGACTTACCGATGTCGGTCTCATGAACATATCCGGGTTTTTCATGAAAAGATAGTTGAAGTGGAGAAGGTACAAGCCACAATCATACTGATTGGGTTGCATGGGCACCTGACGAGGACATTCATTCGAGGCATACATCATACACAACAAATGTGACCCACCTCAAACTGTTTTGCATGCGGTTCGAACAGAGGCGTGATATTGATTCGGGCCTTGACCTCCTCACATAGATACTCAGCTAAGCGCCGGCCCGTATTCCGACGCTTTCGGTTGAGAGAATCGAATATAAAGATTTGCGTACTGGCAAAGATCAATTAGGAGTAACAGTGAAACGATCATCATCGTTATGGCTCACGCGTGGACCCAACTTGATGTAGTCGAGCCTTCGCTATCCGACAACATAGTCCATCCAAGTCGGTGCGCCGAATCAACGGCAAAAACAGTATTGTATTTAGCTGGCGGGCGCTCGAATAGGCCTTGTGGATGGCTTATGACTGCCAAGTACCAATGCTGTTCCGCCCTATCAGTCATGTCTCAGCAATGTAGTCACGGAACTAAGAAGCTTGCTCGCACTCATCATGTATAGGGACGATCAAGAACTTCTTGCTGAAGATATCGACTCTGTTTGTATGACTTTTGGCTGCTTCATAGCCAGCTCGTCTACGAAAAAAAAATAAGCGATCTTCACAGCGCTCCATGAGACGTAACTCACAATCGCGTATAGAAAAACGTGCTATATATGTGTACCTGGTCCATAGCAACAGAATCCTTCACCCTTGACTTGGCATACCACAGTCTTTGTGTTCATATGAGCGAGCACTCGGGTTTCGGATAAAATCGAACACTTACTTTAAACCAAGATTGATGAGATTATCATTTAAGAATCTGCGAGGTTTTAGTCGCTCCATATCCTGTGGTCCGATATCAATCGCGCCATGGCCAACAAAGGGGTAAGTCAAAATACTGTAGAAAGTCGAGAATAAGTGACAATTTGTATGTATTCATTGAGACATACATCGCGCGAGTGTCCGATCGAGCAGATGAGTCAGATTGCTTTGGCAAAGGTACTTTCGTGGGCAGCTCTACCTCAACATCATCATCTTCAGACGTGAGAGAACTGAGTGGAGAGGATGGAGGAATATGTAATGCCTCTGAGACCGTTGGCAACGAAGCATCCTCTAGAGCTGATGCTGGAGTATTTGAGGAATTGAAGAGAGGTGGGGGCGCCGGCACGGTTCCTGTGCCAGATCGTGGAAAACCAGTGTCAAGAGATGATGCTTGTGTGCGAGATGTTTTGATTGGCTTTGAGCCAAGAGACAAAAGAGGCTTCGTTTTTGAGATATATCGTGGCGAGATTGTGTTCGAGGCTACCGCTATAGTTGAAGAATTTTTTGATTCATAGAAAGACTTCTGTCGGCGTACGGCAAATGTAGGATGCGAAGATGCTGCACTCTGTTGCAAGGGTCGTTCGGATCGTGCCGCATGTTTCCTATGGTATGATCTATATCGGCGGCGTCTGGAAGGCACGCATATCAGACTTACGCAATGGGGCACAAAGCAGACTTGGATAACACCCGCTTAGTGTGCGCAAGAGGCGATGGCACTCGCAAGGTGCTGGGTGGCAGAGACGCACTAGCATAATCTTGTGTGAGAAAGGCTGAGATCGTGCGTGACAGAGTGAACATACCTCGCCGACGCAAACCCCATAACAGCGTGCATCCTCGCCACAAGATCCTTCGGCGGTGGTTTCTTCATGGAGCGAGCTAGCTCCGCATCTTCAGGATTCAATAGCATGATTTGTCTGGACGTCGAAAGGCTGAAGCGATGGACATTCGAAGTTTACTCGTCGAGCACAGCAGTCCTGCAATGAGCAAGACTGAGTGATGTCGGTCACCCGATACCACCTGCAATGAGCAAGTGAATACCTTCGTGGAAGGGGAGACGGATGTCGAGAGAGTCGCAGAAAGAGGAGGTCCGTCACGGAGTGCGTTGTGGAAATGGCCAGCCTGGCAATGCCCGAAGCAGCGAAAGTTTGCCAAGGGAAATTTCCCACGTCCCGGAAATATCCGGGTGAGGCGTATGAGTGTGTATGGCCGGTTATACACGACCTTATTCACCTTCATGACCTACGATGACTACATTTGTTGCAGGCTCTCGAACGAAGACTGCGTTAGACAATTATGCTCTGATGAGGGGAAGGCTTTGCACGTTGTTGACACATCATATTCGATCATGGACTTGCGGCGACCTAGTACGTCGGACTGACACGACGGGGTTTGTCCTGCTCGCAGTGAGTGAAATTGCGCCTCGTGTGTCTATTTAATCCGATCTGCCTCTCCCACATATTGATATGCCCTTTGGCAACGTACCACATCACTCTAGTGCCATATCAAAGGAAGATGAGTGAACAACGCTCTTGCAATCATGACAACAGGTTGGCATTCCCCGAGTTGCCTAGCATGCCAGACAGGAGCGACGCGCCTCGTTGCAGAGTGTTTCTCGACGGCAATGGTCCCCTGTGCCGCGTTCTCTTATCTACTGTTCACCAGCTTGACGATGACCAGACGGAAGAACATCCCTGCGTCATGCCTTGGTGCTATTCTATCCCCCTCACCCTCATGAACAAGGCTATGGCTTTCTTCGAGTCACTGCGGCACCCCGACGGCTCACCCATCGTCTATCCTACACACGAGAAGGATCTAGAGATGTCGCCGAGACACATGTGCGAATACACGTACATCTGGAGGCTGCGGCGTGCGTTTCTTAAGGCAATTTACGCGGCCAGTTGCAATGATCAGATGGGAAGTAACTGGCGATGGCCAAAGATCCACGGGTACCTGTATCGGGAGTACTCTGGTTACGGTCACGATCGCGCACAGCGAATGTTCTACCGTGAGGATGAGCAGGCTGTGGGCCAGGTTCCTTACACTGTGCCGGACGTGGCCCAAATGAGTTGAGTGTTTTGTTTTATCTGAGAATGTGGCTTGCTGATCGTACTTGGTCCTAGATTGGGCGGCGCTGCTCAACAGAGACATGAAACGAAGGAAATGGCGATCCTTTTTGTGGCGACATATCAGCCAAGGGTATGATTCGTTTGGAGAAGAAAATGTCAGGATGTGGTTCGCATGGCGCGAACGCAAGTACTCCATCAGCGGGGACCAATTTCTGTTCGATGATGATATCCCGCCTCGCCTCGCCTATCTAGCATCCGGAACACAGGAAGCAGAGGAGGGTAAGTCAGCTGAATCTGGAACGGACGTCAGCTGACCAGAAGGCATGGCGACAGTTGATCTTGTACAATCCGACGACGAAGGCTCCAGTTTGATCCATGTTGAAGCGGATAGAGAGCAGTCATTGTGATTAGGACAGGTCATCCCACTCGATCGAAAAGACAGATTTTTCAAGTTCCACCATCTCTGATCGTATGAGCGCTTCGTATTGTGGTCAGTTGGCAGTCGTGTGCTTTGTCTTGTGTTGTATGTTTATGAGTAGTCCCCACTGAGAAGTTTCGTATCATGATGTACAAAAGAACGTGGTTATTTGGTGTTCATATTAGTGATGTCGATGAACATTTGTCGTCTATAATGCTGCGTGGTTGAAGCCTTGCTGTGTATGGCGGTCAAAGTGTCGTTTTATTCATTCCGCACGACAATGGAGGTTCCCACGAAAACTAAGCTCCCCACGAGACTGCACAACTCCCGAACACACGAGAATGACATCACACACGAAAAACAAAACCGCACACACATGTTACATCTCGGTCAAGCGCACACGAGACTGACCAGTGTTGCGTATCATAAACTGTTTCGCAAAAAGATAATAAAAGTTGAATGTGGATCACTCTAGTCTCTACGCAAACGTTCTATTCTTGCTAACATATGTCCTGGACAGAGCTGCGCGCCTCTTCACTATGCTGTGCCACTGACACATCCATGGCTCGTCGCGCAAGGCGTCTCCGATCTCGAAGACAGCGGCGAGGCCACCCTCAATAAACTCAACACCCTCATCGTTACTCATCTTGTTTGTCCTCCTGCCCGCCCCGACTCCGCCCCGTCCCTGCCACAGGACGCGCTACCGGCTACTGGAAAATCACTAAGTACTGCACAACGCAAGCCCTCCGCATCGCCGGGTCCACCCCGGCGCGGCGCCCTGACCCTCGCCTCTAGCTACGGCACTGCAGACGCGCCTGCCGGACGCGGAGCGCGCGCTCTGTGTCTCGTTCACGTTCATGCCGTTGCCTTGCATGGCGGTGGGCCTGCAGTCCGCATGCTGGACGAGGGACACTTTGTGGACGCAGATCAAGAAGGAAAAGTGGGAGAGCGCGGTGATGGAGTGCTTTGAAGGCGCCTTTAAGAGGTGCAAATGCGGCACAAAGGAATTGGAGGAAAGGGGGGGACATGATCAGAATGGGGTGTCGGCCACGGTGTCGCCGTATCACGTTGGAAGCTTGTCGTTGATGATGAGCAGCCACAGCTCTGCCCCGATCGCATGTGCGCCGCTCCCAGCGACCTTTGTCTTCGCGAGGGTGTTGGCGGAGAGCAAAGGCTTGAAGAGCCAGAAAATCTACGTCAGGGAGCCCGGATCATTCATGAAGAACTCGTACGCCTGCGGCGCAAGGGGGCACGTGTCAGCCGGTGTGTGGGAACACGAGCTGTTGAAGCCAAACCAGCGGAGCACACCGAAGGAACCGCTGTATGTCGCTGGATATGACGATCAGATCTTTATTTGCGCCATAGAGCGCTGTCTTCGCATCCAGCTTGTCGTACATGCTCGCAAATATCTCGGGGAGGTGTGTCTGCTACGGCTGTGAGTATGGTGTGGTCACGGCAGCATCGAAGGGACAGGGGCACGTACACGGAACTCCTTGAGCGTCGACTGTTCGCTCGCTGTGAACGTCTGGGCCGGTGGGCTCCGGGACTGCTGACTCGACGTGCGTTCTCCTTTCCTTGCTGTCGCATTTCGTGTGGTCACGCTTGCGGGTGTAAATCGAAGATCCCCGCGTCAACTGTATGTATGCGGCCGATGGAATGTGACAAAGTCCATTTCTTCGTGTAGTATCTTACCGAAGAAGACAAGGCAGTCGAGCAGTTCGAAACCACGCGCCGCACGGCTGGCATCAACGTCACTCAAAACAAGGACGAGGAGCGTGCGTGGGCAAGAACACGGGCGCGAAGACGAGGGGGAGCCAGGCGAGGCGATGGGCGATGGCAACAACGAGGGCGACAACGAGGATAACAACGAGGAGTGATGGAGGGAAGAGTTCACAGGATAGGCAATGCAAATTGCTTCAGGGAAAACTGGCTGGACAACTTGCATGAACTAGAATAGCATCCCAGTTTAAGTTACCTCCTCATTAGCTTCTTTACAATTTATGAGAGTGAAGACAACATACCGCGCTGTAGGGCCCTCTGAGACATCTTCTCTGCCGCGTGAATTTTGACCCCAGACCTGCAAACCGTATGAAATGTCCTGTCTTTTCATCCCACTACCTACGTCTCCGAATTCACTGCTCTTTCACCTCTCTCCCCTACCTCTTCCCTCCTTCCAACAGTGCCAATGTAACCCTCGGCATCAATATCAAGGCTGTGGTTGTAGATCAGGGATGCGGCAGAAAAGACAACAAAAAACCTACAATTCTGCGCGAACAGATTGAATGAACCCACAATCGGGCGGATGACGTCCGAAGAAAAATCGAATCTTGCCCCGCAGCGCGTCGATGTGGAACGAGGTCGAGACTTTAAGACGGTACCAAGCGTATTTGGGGTTCATGATTGAGAGTAGGTCGTGATGTGTGGTGAGGGTGCGAGGAGCGCAAACGAAACGCGAAGTGTGAAAGGGTTTAAGGAGAAAGGCGAATGCGAATGGAGAGCGAGTATGGTGAGCGAATGAATGCAAGCGCAAACGGATGGTAGTTGAGGACGTCACGTACCCGACACATATCCCCAACGACGTTCTCGCACGTCGAACAATCGATGTGCACTTTCAAGGCAGCGCGTCGTTCTTCCATCCACCAAACTCGACAACAGCGTACGCGGTGGCTTCTGTGAGCGTGGCGAGATCCGTGTTCTGCGCCCCAATGAGCATGATATGCCTCAGTAGCCCAAAGCTGGTCGGTATGCGGACCTTATTAAAGTCGTATAGAATCCCTCGAGGCGACTGATGAGTTTGTTGGAGAAGGTGAGTCCAGGTATAAGCATAAGGCCACGCTTCTTCGACCAGAAGATTGAGGCAAAAAACCGGAGAAGATGTCCTCTGCTGCGGCAAAGGCGGCTCACCGCTCAGCGAATGTGAAGCGACGATGAGAGATCCAGCGCGATGCCCAGTCCATCTTCCTCTTGATGCAGAGGATGATCTCAGTAGCATCGCAATTCGTAGGTCCAGTCTCGTTGTGAATATTTTCCATCATTATGTGCAACGCGGTGAAGCAGCACGCTGCCTGATGGAGTCGCAAAGAACCACGGCTTAAAAGTAGTGGATCTCTGGAGGAAAATCGCTCTCAGAAAGCTGCTCGTTGGGAGGTTAGATGGGGACAACACATTTCTGGAGGAACATCGCTCTCAGAAGCCGCGCGACGCCATTGGGCTACGGCCGCTTGATGGCAGGGTGGGACGCAAAGGACGAGGGCCTACGAGCAACGCATTTCTGGAGGAACCTCGCTCTCAGAAAGCTGATTGCCGAGAGGATATACGAAGATGGCCTGGGAACATCACATTTCTGGAGGAACCTCGCTCTCAGAAATGTCTCTCGACAGCCGCGAACCGCGCGCCGCCGTCTGATTGCGGTAGCTCGATGGCAAGGTGCGATGGAAAGAGCTTCGGCCTATGGGCAACGCATATCTGGAGGAAGGTCACTCTCAGAAAGCTGGTTGCCGGGAGGATAAATGGAAAGGCTCTGGGGACAACGCATTTCTGGAGGAAGGTCGCTCTCAAAAAGCTCGACAGGACGATAGAGGTGGCCGGCAAACAGCACATTTCTGGAGGAAAGTCGCTCTCAGAAAACTGCTCGTTGGGGGGAGAGATGGGGATAACACATTCATGGAGGAAGACGCTCTAAGATATGTGTCTCAACAGCCGCGCAACGCCATCTGACTACACCCGCTTGATGGCAGGGTGGGACGCAAAGAACGACGGCCTATGGGCAGCGCATTTCTGGAGGAAGGCCGCTCTCAGAAAGCTGATTGCCGAGAGGATATACGAAGATGGCCTGGGAACATCACATTTCTGGAGGAAGGTCGCTCTCAGAAATGTCTCCCGACAGCCGCTAAACACGCGACGCCGTCTGACTACGGCCGCTTGATGTCGGGGGAATGACAACGCACTTCTGGAGGAAAATCGCTCTCAGAAAGCTGCTCGACAGGAGGATAGACGGTGGCGGAGTGAGAGCAACCCATTCCCGGAGGAGGGTCACTCTCAGAAATTTGTCGATAGAGCTAAGAGCTGGTAATATGACGACGTCCGTACAGACATTCGGCCAAAGAGTGACCGTGGGACCGAAATCGCTGACCGTGGGAGCGGAGCTCACATGACTTCAAGTTGCCCCACTCATAGTCCTCAGGCGGTCGTCGTTGGGCAGCATCGTGTTTCGCGGCTGTCTAGGCAGTTTCTGAGAGCGTTTTTCCTCCAGAATTTGTCTTGTGGCGTCCTTATCGGTTGAAAGCTTTATTCCTTCATCTTCAAGTCTCCCTTTCCTTCCAGTCATCCCGCGGTCGTCACTGGGCGGTACCGTGTTTTCCGCGGCTGTCTAGGCAGTTTCTGAGAGCGTTTTTCCTCCAGAAATAGTCTTGTGCCGCTCTTGTGCCACATCTGTTGAGACCTCTACTTTTCGTCTCCTTCACGTCGACGCACTCTCCTCCAGCAATTGTTCCGCTTCGATCTTTTCATCACAATGAAAGCCTCCGTCTCCCGAGACCAATACCCCTGGGTTGAAGTCACGAGGTCGCAGCAGTCGGCATGGGTAGTTGTCGCATTTCGCCCCTGCCCTACCATGAGTTCCACATCTTACATCTCCAGAAACGCATTCACCCCGCCAGCGGACGTGACCTTCGACGCTGATCCATCTCGTGCCGGACGCCTGAAACCGTACGATTGGGCAGTAGATCCAGCTCCTCATGACTCGCGTTTTCCCTGGAGGCCCTTCATCCCAGTTGATCCTGGATCCATCAGGGGTGACTCTTCGGAATGGATTTTTCCAGCCTCCGAAGCAAGTCATGACTTTTATTGCTTCCCTTCTCGGACCATTCGCCCAGGATTGGTCAAGGCACACAACCAGATCAGAGCTTTTATCATCCGTTGTACCAGTGCGTTGAGAGACATTCTTGACTGGGATGGCAACCGGCCTCTCGAGGTTAGTGTGTTGCAGGAAGGGATTGTCTATCCCTGGAAAACTGAAGAGGATGCACATATCACCTTTTGGCGATTACGTCGTCCCTTTCTCGACTGCTTTGGATTCATCAGCTTTCTTGTCTGGAGGATTGAGCAGGGGTTTGGGCCGAAAGTGAGTGCTTTACAGGGTTGAGGTTTCTGCTTATATCTCATGTCTTGCTTTCTAGTGGCGTGATCGTCCTAAGGCTCAGGCCTCTTTGTCATTTGCTTTCGACCAACTGGATAAGTTCATCTTGGGCGCTCGCATCCGTGGAGTCACCATCGTCACACAGGGCTATCCAACCTGGGGTCCCGAAATGAAGACGACTTGGGAGCTTCTCAAGCTCGCACGAATCAATATTGCATACTCTTGGAGCGCTCGACAAGCGGGAGAGGTCAGCGCATTCGGTGACCTCAGGCCCGATCGGTGGCGACTTAACGGGAAACCGTTCACGATTGTGTCCTACAAACCCCCGCCACAGACAACGTACCTGGCAATGCTGTGGGGTGACGATCGTGGCATCATCGGCTCCAAAAAAGACAGAAGATGGGAGGATTACTACTGTTCAGCCTCTTATCTATCCGCAGACGATTGCGTCAACGTGCGCGTGTTTTACATGGAGACACAGATCGGGCTGGATCAGGACGATAGTGACGCTGAAGATCGTGAGGGTTGCACAGACCCTCCCTCCATTAGGGGGCGCACTTTCCACCTGATCGACTGTGATATCAGCCGTCTTCGCCCAGAGAAAAAGCACGCAGAAATACTCAAGAAGAGAG